>PVLC010005538.1:0-75572 GCA_004027655.1 Graphiurus murinus
GAGCAATAAGGCAAGAGAAGGAAATCAAAGGGGTAAAAATAGGGAAAGAAGAACTAAAACTATCCCTTTTTGCAGATGACATGATACTATACTTAGAAGACCCAACAAACTCAACCAAAAAACTCATAGAACTGATCAACAAATTCAGTAAGGTGTCCGGATACAAAATCAATCTTAAAAAATCAGAAGCCTTTTTATACGCTAACGACAAATCAATCGAAAAAGAAATCCAGAAAGCAATTCCACTCACAATAGCACCCCGAAGGATAAAATACTTAGGGATAAACCTAACCAAGGAGATTAAAGACCTCTATAAGGAAAATTACAGAAAGCTGAAGAAGGAAATCGATGAATACCTTAGAAGATGGAAGGATCTACCATGCTCTTGGATAGGCAGAATAAATATCATCAAAATGGCCATCCTCCCAAAACTGATCTACAAATTCAATGCAATACCCATGAAATTACCAAGGACGCTCCTCACAGACATAGAAAAATCAGTCCTTAAATTCATCTGGAAGAACAAAAAGCCCAGGATAGCCAAAGTAGTTCTTAGCAATAAAAATCATGCAGGAGGCATCACAATACCTGACTTTAAACTCTACTACCAAGCCACAGTAACAAAAACAGCATGGTATTGGCACAAAAACAGACACATAGACCAATGAAGCAGAATAGAAGACTCAGAAACAGATCCACAGACTTACAGTCAACTGATTTTTGACAAAGGAGCCAAAAGTATACACTGGAAAAAAGATAGCCTCTTTAACAAATGGTGCTGGCAAAACTGGTTAACCATATGCAGGAAACTGGAGGTAAACCCCACTTTCTCACCCTGCACAAGAGTCAACTCAAGGTGGATCAAGGACCTGGAAGTCAGACCAGAGACCTTGCAGCTACTTGAAGAGGGCATAGGACCAACACTTGAACATATAGGCACAGGTAAAAACTTTCTCAACAAGACCCCAAAGGCACAAGCAGCTCAAAGGAAGATCAATATATGGGATCGCTTTAAACTGAAAAGCCTATACACTTTTAATAATAATAGCCCATCTTGCTTGCTTTTTTTTTCTCAGTCCTCAAAAGGTCTGGGCTACACTTTTAATCATAATGGCCTGGCTTCATGCCTGAATTCCTAAGGAAGTCTAATGGTTGTCAAGCATGCACCCTGGCTCCATGCTCAACTTCCTGGGAGAAAAAAATATCAAAAGAATTCTAACCATTTATCAAACTCAGCACCCATCAATGAAATGGTGAGAACCTGAAAATTCAAAGAAAGGAGACCAGCCATCCCATGTTAACCCATTTCTGCCATATACCACTGGCCAGCCCTCTTTAGGTCCCCTATAAAAAAAAGATTGCGAAGATCCCAGGGGCCTCCCATGCTCTCGAGGGGGCCCATGTCCTCCTTTGAGTTTGTATCCCCACTTTTCCTAAATAAAACATCATTTTTTGTCTCTGACTGGCACATGCTGAAATTATTTTCATTGAATATGAGAAATAATTAGATATTATCTATCAAAGAAATAGTTTGACTTAGGCTCCATGTTGTAAAACTGCCATTGTGTAGTTTTACATGTGCTTGTATTTTTGTAAAGATGGAGTTTCCTGGAAATTGTGAGCGCCAACCCCTCCCCCGGCATCCCCTTCAGCCAATGGCATAAAGATTGTGAGGCTATGTTTCCACCAATAGGAGTGCAGTGCAGAAGCCCTGTGCTGAGAATAAAATGCTAGCAGGCTTCCGCCATGTTTTTTAATAACACCATAAAACTTTACTTCTAGCAATATGGTTGTCCATATAGGGAAAAATAGGTCATTGTCAGAGAGTTGCAGAGATTCCTTTCTGGGTAGACATGGCCCGTTGCCAAGTAGCTCATGGCCCCAAGACAGGAAATACCACCATTCCCTGGCTGACAATGGACACTGAGCGGAAAGTAGAACAGCAACGCCTGGGAGAGGTGCCCTTGCTTACTCCGTGGCATGACCAGGTGACCTCTGCATGCAGGCCAACAGGAAGGGAGTGTCACAAGAGGTGAATACGTATTTCCTTGGTGGTCGGAATATCCTGGGGGAGAGGGTTGTATGGAAACAGTGGGGGCATCTGGAGGTGCCTAGTGAATGTGGATCCCAAAGGTTGAGGCTTCCCCAGGAGGGGCCTGGCAGGAGGGAAAAGCGGCATGCAAGTTCAAGGAACTCCCCCCAAAATGGGGTTTGATACTGAGAGGGGACCACATGCCCATATACTGGGATGGTAGATACAAAATACTTCTAGGCAGTATTGAGTCCCTACCAGGAATATATATAGGGATAGCTAAAATGCAAGATTAAGGACAAAATTCCTTCTGGTAGTCCCTTAGGCCTAAAAATACAATATTGGAGAGATAAGTGTGCAAAATTACAATCTTTTAGCAAATTATCTATAACTCTCTTGTCCTTTATGGAGATGCAATGCCTGGCAAATTAAAGCTATAAGATATGTGTCTGCTGTCTATTTGTATGTATGTCTATACCCATAAATGTATTATCTCTCTACAGTAGACATGTATCAAAATTGACCTATATAAAAAAAGTACTTATAAGTTAAAAAAAAGAGGGAGGGATTGGAATTAAGGCAGTTAAACATGTTTGCATGGGGAAAAAGAGGTCCAAAGCATGGCCAATTGGTAATTATGGTAGCAAGGGCAGTAATTTTAAAGCAAGGCACCCAGATTTCTTTCTTACTGGGTTTCCTGCCAAAGTTTCACTATTTTTTTTTTTTTTTTGGCGGTACTGGGGATTGAACTCAGGGGCATTCTACCTCCGAGCTATACCCCCAGCCCTATTTTTTATTCTTTATTTTGAAACCAAATCTCACTAAGTTGCGGAGTGCCTCACTAGGTAGCTGAGGCTGGCCGAGAACCCGGATCCTCTGGTCTCAGCCTCCCGAATGCTGGGATTACAAGCATGTGCCACCACGCCTGGCTAAGTTTCACTTTTTTTTAAGTTTTAAGTTTTCTGTGTTGGCTCCATTTGGTCTCCACGTGGTTGGGACTGGGTGGTGCTATCTTGCTAGACTTAGCTGCCTTATCTGGTTTAGCCCTAATATAAATTAAAAAATAGAGGCTTGTTCTATAAGTGGGAAAGAAAATGGGCAGAAATCTAAATATTTGGGTTTTCCCCCCTGAGGAATATAATGTGGCTAAGTCTGATGCAGATCTGCCTCAGTGTGACAGTGGCCACCTGAACTACTTTGTTTCAGTGTCATCCATGATTGGCAGTCCTGCTCCACACAATTGCTAAAGTATGGGATTTTGTATTTATTGAAAAATAAATAAATAAAAGTAAGAGATATCATTAAAAGTTAACAGATTCTTTTTTCAAGTGAGCCGATTAGGATTATATTGTCAGTTCCTATTTGATGTTTAAATTGCAATGTTCATTGTTTTTAGGATTTTTATTTGTTAAAACAATGACTTAAAGTGCTAACTATGGCTATTAAAATGGATACATTAGGTAAGTATAAGTTTTTATAAATGATATATTTTTTAAAAAACCTAAATTGTGTATAAGTAAGTTAAAATGCTAAACATCAATTGTTAAATATAAAGTATTCTTGGCTTAACATCAGCCTAATTCTTAGGCTATGTTTTGATAAATAACTATTAAAAACATTATTAAGCGTTTTTATCTAAGTGCTAAGTGTTTTATCTTACCTAAAAGAAGTAATTTATTTAAATTGAGAAATTTAATTGTTTTAGTGTAAGGATTGTTTAAATGTAAAGATTGCTTTAATTGTCTAAAGTTAAAGAATTTGTTAAGAAGAAGGGAACTCCAATAAATAATGATAGATATTCAGAGGTATGAAGAGGTATTATAATAAGAAAGGGGGAAATGATTTTATATAAAAATGATTTTATATGGCAAGATCATAAGGTTAAGTGTGGAGGAAATTAAAATATCTGTTAAAGATAATTTTTTCATAAATTGGTTAATTTTAAAATGAATTATTTAAATGATTTTCTAAAAGTCATACTTGATGCATGATTCCATGTTTGAAACAATTAGGTTTTTTCAAGATATTAATCTCCTCTTGGAAAAATTCTTTTTTTTTTTTTTTTTACAAAAATTAGCCTAGGAAATTTTTTTTATTTCATTAAGCTAATTTCCTATGTTCTTTATATTTAAACAATATGGCTTTGTGCTCTTAACACTTACTAGGAAGTAGCGTAAAGGTTGTGATTTAGCAAAATAATCTTTTATGTTCAATGTTTTTGATTACCTAGCAAGCTGAATATTAAAGGAATCAGTTAGCCGGGCGTGGTGGCGCACGCTTGTAATCCCAGCATTCGGGAGGCTGAGACCGGAGGATCCGGGTTCGCGGCCAGCCTCAGCTACCTAGTGAGGCACTCCGCAACTTAGTGAGACTCGGTTTCAAAATAAAGAAAAAAAAATAGGGCTGGGGGCGTAGTTCGGAGGTAGAATGCCCCTGAGTTCAATCCCCAGTACCGCAAAAAAAAAAAAAAAAAAAAAAAAAAGGAATCAGTTTATAACTTTGGGTTACTATATTTGACATCCTATATACATATCTGAGAGCTAAATATACTGTATATCTAGGTTTACTTAAATGTTTTATAAAAAGCTTATAAATTTAAAAGGTGTATGGGTTTTATATACATGCAAGCTAACCAATGAGTGATCTCTTTATGTAATATGTGTTGTATTTGTACCTTACGTTACTGAAACTTTTGTCGTCTGTGTTTAATACTATTAAAAAATCCATCATTAAGACCTGTTTTACATCTGCTTGCCTTGACAAAGTAAATGTCTTATTATTGTATAAGAGATACAACCATCTATCAGATAATAAGCTTATTTCTGATTATTAATACTGTCTTCTAAACTTATGGAAAAATCCAAAGCCATTCTCTGATTTTTATCAATGCTGTTAACCTACATAGACTTGTAGTTAGAGTTATCTTACTGAACCACAAATTCTGAATTTTACTCCAATTCTGAATTTTCTCCCAATGGTTAATATATGTTAACTTCTATGTAACAATAGTGTTATTACTGGCTCTTTTATAAATTAAATGTTTTTGTGTTTCCTAAGTATCTTCTAAATTGCTAAGATTAAGGAAACACTTTATCAATGTGATATCCTCTGATAAAAAATTCTTAATAGTAATAGATACATATTTTTAAGGTTGTATTTGTGTATTCCTAAATTGTATTATGGTCATCTTAAAAGCAAAGATAATTAGAGGTATAAAACACTTGGCATTCTAAATCATGCCACTCTGATAAAAGATTAGATATTATATCCAAATTTAAATAGGGATTTATTCAAAATCAAATGGAGATCTGTTTGTGTCATCAAATATTATAAAAACTATTATACAAACTGGATTTGTTTTATTCCTAGTAATTTTGTTTTATATTTTATATATATATATATATATATATATATATATATATATATATATATATGTTTGTCTGTTAAGGGTATGGGGTAGCCTTTATTTAGCCCAATTAACTATTGCTGTAACTATAGGATAGAATACCTGACTGTAAAGATTAATGCATGTCAAGACCTGTATCTCTGTCCAGAACCAACCTGAGTAATAAAGCAAAATAATCCAAAGCAAATCTTTTGCTCTAGTTGGGGCAAGTCCCAGGGGACCACCTCATGTGGAGGGTGGACATCTCCACCATATAAAGCTGCTTCAATTCCAAGGGAGTTAAAACAAAAAATAACCAGGACTGGAAGGGTTGTCCTTGACACCTGTGCTAATTTACAATATAATCCACTCTTGCTAAATTGCAAGCCAGGAAAGTTAGCCGTTTCCATTAGGTGCTGGTCTGGTCTCCAGGCAGATATGTTAGTAAGTAATCCCATGGAGAGGCTTGCTATTAGACTTGTTAATAATTCAACCTCAGCTGCTAATGTTAACCTCTCAACCCAGGCCGCTGTAGTAGAAATAAAGGATTTACACCAGATGATAAAAGTTAAGACAGAACATGGAAAAACAAATGCCTGGTCAAAATGGACTAGAAATTCTGCCAGCACCTCAAACAAAAGTAACTTTTCCACTTATGCAGCAGCAGCTGAGCTGCTATCCAAGTGGTCACATTTCCACTTGGATAGACTCAGACCTATCATGAAGGAGATGCATGATAGTCCTCTTCCAGGACAATCTAGCATGGGGCAATGAGTCTTGTAAGACCCTGTCTCTTCTGTCTTCTGCTCCCAGTGGCTCAGGGTCCAAAGCAAGAGCTTCCCCCCAAAACTGTAAAGCCTCCAGTCCCAAATACTGACTATACCTTGTGCCTCTCAAGGTGGGAGAGACAGTCGATGTTTTGGGGCAATGTTTCTGGCTGCAGTGAATGCTGGTTCTTTGAGGAGCTAGATAATCAATGTGCATTAGCAGTAGCCTGAACAAATGTCTGGTGGTACTGTGGAGGACTGTTACTTGAGACTTTACTAGTCAATTGGAGTGGAATTTTCACTCTAATACAATTGGCAATCCCTTTCACCCTGGCATTTCAAACCCCAAGTAAGTCACCCTCTAGTGAGTCGTTAGAGCATAACATATATGTTGATTCAATCAGGATTTCAAAAGATGGTCCCAATGAATTTAAGGCTACAAACCAGATTGCTACTTGGTTTACACCAATATTATTCCAGTAGCCCACTATTAATAAAAAGGTAGATTGGATGAATGATATATATTACAATCCACAGAGTATGGTCAACCACACCCTAGATGTCATGCAGGAAATAGTTAAACAGATGCCACTAACAAAATAATCTGGGAAAACAGATCACTCTTAGATATGACCTTAGGAAAAAAAAAAAGGAAAAGTTATGCACCCTAAAAATGAACCAATGTTATACCTGGATCCCAAACAATACAACACCAGATGGTGCTATAACTGAATTCCTGCAGTTTGTCCACACTAGCGGCTGAGCTAGCAAAAAATTCAAGGATAGATGGTCCTTTGTCCAGCCTAATGGAACAATGGTTTAGAAAAGAAGGAGAAATAATGACTCCGGTTATAATATTTCTTATACTATTTAAAATGATGATTCTAGTAGGATGCAGGATAATCCTCTGTGTTAAGGCCCTAGTCCTAAAAGATAGAAATAGTTCTAATCAAACAATCCTCCATAAATTACCAAAATAATCTCCTGTCAAATACCTTTGAGAGCAATAGTCCTCATATGTTAATGAAGTATACTACAAGTAGGGGAGAGGATTGTGAGAAATAATTAGATCTTTTCTTTCAAAGCAATAGTTTGACTTGGGTTCCATGTTGTAGAACTGCCATTGTGTGATTTTGCATGTGCTTGTAATTTTGTAAAGATAGTATTTCCTGTTAATTGTGAGTGCCCACCCCTCCCCTGGCATCCCCTTTAGTCAATGACATGAAGATTGTGAGACTATGTTCTCACCAATAGGAGTGCAGTATGCAAGCCCCCTATGAAAACAAAACATCCAGCAAGCTTCCCCCATGTTGTTCTTGTACACCTGACCTTACTGGTGGCAGGATCCCTTTTTGCAAAAGTAAAATTCACTTGCTGAGCTGCTTTTAAACACGACTTTTTTTTTTTTTAATGGCGCCATAAAACTTTACTCCTAACACAAGGAAGGCAAGGACGGAGGTAAGTTCCCATCCCCAAACAACTGCTGAAGACTCTTCACGGAATTATGTATTTTATTTTATTTTATTTATTTATTTATTTTTTTGTGGTACTGGGGATTGAACTCAGGGGCATTCTACCTCCCAGCTCTACCCCCAGCCCTATTTTTTATTCCTTATTTTGAAACAGGGTCTCACTAAGTTGCGGAGTGCCTCACTAGGTAGCTGAGGCTGGCCGCGAACCCGGATCCTCCGGTCTCAGCCTGCCAAACGCTGGGATTACAAGCATGCGAGCGTCACCACGTCCTGCTTATGTGTTTTCTGTGATATGACTATTGCTTGCCACTTACTCTCCACCACAAAAAAAAAAAAAAAAAAAAAAATCAATAAATCTAAGTCATAGATTTTTGTGCCTCAGTTGGAGAATGATGAAAATCCAAATTCTCACCCACTTTTGCCTGCAAAGGAGCTTGTTTGAAGACAACTGAGGTTGGTTGATATAAACAAACACATGCACTTGAAATTTCTAGAGTAACCGATCATGATTCAGCAAATGCACTTGAAATTTCTAGAGTAACCGATCATGATTCAGCAAATTAGAAAATCTTAGCTGAGTTAAGCTATATAACTAAGGCTTCTTATATACAAAGGTGGTAAAAGAATATACAACTCAGTAACATTTTATTGGAAAACTCACAAAAGGATATTTTAAAATACTACCATTGTTCCATTTCAGAAAGAATTGATAATAGACAACTAATACTGAGTCATACTTGATCACAATAAAATAATCAGCTTAAAACTATACTGAAGAGATTGAAACCATGAATGAAAAAATGACTCATATGAATAATGTAATCATATAGCTCTATCTCTATGGGAAACCTGCAGTGAAGCACAGAAATTAGAAACATGTTAGTAAAAAATTAAATGCTCAAATTACTTATCTAGTCTTATAATGAAGGTATAGAAATAGCAAACAAAGAGCACTCCTTAGATGATATTATACATATGTGTATACCTGTGTGTGTGTGTGTGTGTGTGTGTGTGTATTTGTGTGTGTTTCCTATTTTTGGTACTGGAGGAATGAATCCAAGGACATTCTACCTCTGAGCTACACCCCAGCCCTTTTTATTTATTTGTTTATTTTTATTTTGAAACAGGGTCTTGCTAAGGTGCTGAGGCTGGCCTCGAACATGTGATTCTGCTGTCTCAGCCTGGCTACCTACTTACACGGAAATATACACGTTGTATAGATTTTTTGATAATTCACTGAAGTTATAAAAAATGACGCTATCACTATTTTATATATGATAATGAGATGATTTACAGTAGAGGAGGCTGATGGGAAGTTTGACAGCCAGTGTCAAGATTTCCTACTTTATGGAGATTATACTCTGCACTGAAATTCCCTCTCCCTCCCCCCAAACACTGAAAATGATTCCGGGAGTGCACCACAAACAAAGGCATTCCCTAGCCTTCCTGCACCTCGGTGGGGAGGCTGGAGCAACTGTACCCTAGATTTATAAACTGAGGGACTGAAAGAGCTGGTTTAGGACTTACAGGTTATTACATTTTCTAGTAAATATAATGATTCCTATATTGATTTGGTCATTCACATTCATCTTTTACTATATTTACATTTGCTGAAAATAATGGTAACAAGAATAAAAATGTATTTAAAGAGAATTCTCACAAATCTTCTCCGAGGGAGAAAATTCTTAACGAGGGTCTTGATTTGCCCAGCATGTCTGCCCCTGTGTTAGGGTTCTTCATGTGCATGCATTTGTGGCGCCCAGAGAGGCTGCACCTGAAGCTTATCAGCTGAATTTCCATAACTGGTTACACAGCTGATGAGGAGAGATAAGGAGTGAATATTACTTCTTCAAGAAAAGACATCAAACTAACATAATCTGTTAGTTCTGACAGTTCAAATTAATCAACTGTTTCTTTTTTCTCTTCCTAGCAAAAGAGAGGGAGGTGTGTGTGTGTGTGGGGGGGGGTTGCGTTAGTGTCAATCAGTGCTCAGAAAGAGGGGGAAATCTGTTCCTGTAGATTTGAATAATCAAGTACACATATTTTTAATTAGCAACATCTTTGTACTCTAGTGCCTCATTTGAGTGCTTTCCTTTAATTTTGTATGTTAACTTCCTGTTATTTTCAGTGTTACTATATGTTCTGAGAAAATGATTTAAACAATCAATTGAGTCAGCTGAAATAAAATAGAACTAAATACAGCAGAGAAAACCCTTTTCTCAGACAGGTAGTGCAGATGCTAGCAGATTGTAGCCCTCAAGAAAGAGGTTTCTTTTCCTCCTCTAACAAAAGCTGGGGGCTTGTTTCTGCAGATGTGAGAAGCTCATGTTTGTCTACATTCTTACCACAATCTTGAGCAATGTGTCTATTTTCACAGGAAGCAGAAAACAAGCCAGCCCTTTCAAATAGTGTCTTTAGACTGCTCTGTCTTGGGGAGGTCATAGGGCGCCCATAGATGCGATTTCAGAGAGACTCCCTCCTCTCTTCTCTTGGTGCCCCCTTTCCAAAGGGCTGCTGGAGGTTTGGCTGCTGCAGGAAATGCCTCAAAGTCCGAGACGAACCTCGCCCACCCTGTGAGGCAATAAGCTGCACGTTCCTTCGGTTTTCCAGCTGAACGATTCCCAGCAGAATCACCGGTTCTCCTCCAGCTAGCCACCGGGAACTGCGTGGCTTGCTCCTCCTCGCCGGCCCGGGGATGGATGGTTCCTGAGCGCCGGAGCACGCTCTGATCCCTGATGGAAGCGTGGGAGGGCAGCACCCCATCTCCGACTTCCCTTCCTCTGCCAGAGTCGTAGGAGGAGAGAGAGCGCGACAAACTGTCTGGGAAAGGAGGCCAGGAGGGGGCACCCACCTTATCCCACAAGCTGGGAGACATTCCTGTAGCCTTAGCCATCCCTCCCACCCCCAAGCTCCTGGTCTATCCTCCCCTACTTCCCTCTCAAATCCATTACAGCCTCCTGGTGCGGAAGTGTGCACTGCCTAAGTTCGGAGCCTGCAGGGCCGGGCCTGCTAGGGACTCCCTTACTTCCTACAGCTCCCCTCTGCTCTTGCCGGCTCCCAGGCCGGGATTCTAAACACTTCAACAGTTTCGCGGTGGTGCGTGGCGGTTCCTCATTTCGCTCCCCTTGCGTCCGCACCCGTGGCCAAGCATGGGTGGGTAGCAGAGCCTTGGGGACCGCCTTCAGGACCACCCACCAGGATTCACTGGGCGCCAAGGCGCGGGCATCAGCTGGGGCTGCTCCTGGCTGACAGGACCTGCGAGGACTGAGCCGAGAAGGGGGTGGGCTGTGCGTCCCGGTGCAAGAGCAGGGATGTCCCCGCCCGTCTCCGACTTTGTCCACTCTGTTCTCCAGTCCTTTGTGCCGGAGCAGCTTCGGTCACTGCAGGACCCGCCGTGGGCGTCCGCCAGCGCCCCCAGGTCCTCAGCCGCCGCCCGCACAGGCTCCCTCCGGGGTCCGCAGGCCTTCCCCTCGGCTCCGCCTCGCTCCAAGCCCCTGCGGCGGCGTTGGGAAAGGCAGGGAGCCCACGAAGGCTCTCCTTTCCCGGCCTCCGGTCTTCGTCTTTATTTTCTAACAATAACCTGTCGTTCCTCGGAGCAGGATCTGAACATCCTGACTGCGCCCGGAGTGGGGCTTTCCTGCGGTGCTTCTCCAGAGTTCTCTGTGTCCCTGGAGGGTAAGAAGACCAGTTTCCAAACAGCCCTGCTCATTGCGTGTCACCAAGGACTCGCCAGCTCTCTGAAGCGGCTCTGGATTTCCACACTACACGACTCTCTCTCCCTCTCTGTCTCTCTCTCTGTCTCTGTCTCTCTCTCTCTCTCCCTCCGTCTCTCCCCCGTCTCCTTTCTTTCCCCCTTTCCCTCTCCGTGTCTCTCCCTCCCCCCTCCCCGGTTCCCCTCCCCTTTCCCCTCTCCCCTCTCCTCTCGCCCCACTCCCCTTCCTTCCCCTCTCCTTCCTCTCTCTCTCTTCTCCTCCCTCCCTCTTTCTCCCCCTCTCTCTCCCCCTCTCGTGAGCGAGCGCGTGTGTGCGCGCGCGCGTGCTCTTTCATTTCTACCATTAGGAAACTCGCTCAGGGCCGCTGAAAGTCAGGGGAGGTTCGGATCTGATTTCCCACGGATTTACGCCTTTCCGGAGCCTCTGCCACCAAATAAGTATGAAGGTATTATTTGGTAGAGACAATTAGCCCCTTACCAAAAAATATCAAGCACCGGAGGAGAGAAGGGGAGGCCCAAGACCTGGAAGCCGCTTGGATCCTAGGGAGGGAGAAGGAAGCGTGGTCAGGGTCCTTTCCTTCAGCACCGGAGGGGATGGACAGCGCCCCCGGGCTGGGCTGCTGCCTCCGCCGCAGCCTCCACCGGCAGCCGAGCGCCCGACTCCCCGCCGCTGAAGGCGCTGCCTCCTGACACCCCTGCCTCCGGGTCCCCTCCTTGATGGATGGAAAATAACCCTCCGTTCTCCTGCTACACCCGGGACTGAACTCGGGAGTACTCTTGCTCCGCCCTTAAACTCTAAGCAGCAACTTCAAGACTCATTTTTCTATAGGGGCTGGGAGAGATGCGGGCGGAAGAGTGAAGTCAAAGTTCTTAGAAGCACTGAGAAGTCATGGACCCTGCAGTAGAGGCGGAAGTACTAGAGGCCCACAGCTCTTGAAATAAGCAGGATGTTCCCACTGGATCGCAACTCTTTTGGAAATATTTTTGCAAAAGGAGGTTGAAGACCAACTCAGAAACCTGCATTAAAAAAAATTGAAAAGACATCTGTTTCCTCCAGTTGGCAGGTAAATGATAATGCCAATTACTTCTCTTTCTTATAACTCTAACGACTGAGGTTTAACAGAAAGAACATGCATAATATTTGTGTGTGTGTGTGTGTGTGTGTGTGTGTGTGTGTGTGTATTAAAGAGAGGATAATTCTGTTTCATTTTTAAACCATTATCCCTAGATGGTGGTCTTGGGATAACTCTTGCTTGATAAAAGAGATATTTTTCTTCACTGGAGATTCTTAAGTGACATTAGTAAAGACAATATGTAGTTGGCTTGCATCATTATAGCAACCTTGTAATTGCATATTTTTCTTACCGCTTTTCTAATATCTGTTTGTCTCGTGCATATCATGTTCATTTTTTTTCCTTCAAAACTAATGTAAACTGGTACTTTGTAAGAAGGTGGCGTTGGTCTTATGCATGCAATTTAAAGTGATTTTTGCCTCTGTTACCTAGTGTTCAAGACTCAAAAAGTTGAAGTAGAGATGGTTTAACCACCCCTTCTGGTATATTTTGTGTGGTTATAATTTGCAAAACCATGTACAGACACAAAAACATGTATACAGAAGCAGCTGATCCCTCTCTGCCTCCAAATCTCCAAGCATATTTACACCTGTAGAATTTTATCTGAAAAAAACACACTTGTTTTTGCCTAGCACCCTCTATGGCCTTTCAAATATCAGGACTGCTTTTGCAAGCCAGAACCTCTCAAGGTAGAAAATAAGCATCTTCTCTGTGCCTCTTTGGGAAAGTCGGGTCTCCACGGCATTCTGGCTTCAGAGTCCCACAAAATGCGTCTGTCACTGAAATCTGTAAAGTGGTAGTGTCAATGGGTTCTTAACAAACCATAAACTTTCAAATGCCAATTAAATCTGTGTTCTCTTCATTCCTACTTCTAGAATTTTCCTTTGGAGGTTGAAAATAGCAATCTTTCACAGTGACCTTGATAAGCATTTTGCTTTAATTAGAAATGGTTGATTGGGTAAAAGCAGTTATACAAATTGGTAGCCCATGACTGACATTTCAGAAGTACCTCCATTAATTCCAATGAGCACATGCCGCTCACCGGGCAGGGGTGATTTCCAATAGTGGACTTGAATGGTTGTATTTAACATCTGGTGGTATGTGCACAATCACATCTGCAAAAAGAGTTTACCCCTTAGAAACATTGTTATAGGCCTTATATAAGTGAAAATAAGATGCTCATCAACTTTAACACAAAAACCCTCAGTGGCAGGTACGATGGCATTTGTCTGTGGACTGATGGTGCCTTGTTTTGTATTGGCTAACAGTAGCAATTACACTCTGAGGAAACATCATTCTTGACTGTCACTCACCATTTACCATGAATCTGCTAGCTTAGCAGAAAGTAGCAAGGCATTTATGCCACCTAGCTCCTTGGGGGCTCTTTTGGCCTAGATAGGTCAGAAATAATTATCAGAGGAGCCAAAGAATGTATCGTTGATTTGGATTTCCATAATATGCTCCTAACGAACACAGTCCAAATATGTAGATATAGTCAATCCAAATATATATCTTTTCAATTGGAGAGATGTGGAAGGGAAATTACCATGTTGGAAGACTGAATCATATTTTATGAGCATTACAAGCTGGTGGTTAGACGATTATTTTGGTTGTCAATTAATTAACATCAACGGATTCCCCTGGTCAGTAGAGCATGAAATGAAATCAGAGAATGCGTTCCAGCATGCATGGTTATGTGACCGCAATTCCTGTCTCTTTCAGAGGCGGAGGGGGCAGAATTTCTCTTCTTGTAGCTGGTGCTGCAAAGTAAAAGTTACCTTGGCTGCTCCCTTTGGAGATTTAGTCACTGAAATAGATAACTCTGATTCACTCTTCTGAACTCATGAGAGTATACAGAAACCGTTGTCACTCCTGGTCTCTGGAGAAATGTTGTTACATTGCTATGGAGTTTTGCAAACCAACTTAATGTTCACTTAAATACTAATCTTTAATTGAAAAATAAATAAAGGAGTGAGGGGGCTCATGGAAACCAAACTTCATTTTCTTTTTGCTTGTCTCTAAAGAGAAATAAGCCCTTTATTTGGGGACACCTGCACCCTATTCATTAAACCAATCTGTTTGTGGTGATGGCTATTTTGTTTTGTTACTGAAAAAGGATATACAAGGTCTTTAGGAGTACCCGACACAAAAAAGAAGTTTTGTTGAATAAGGATAAGTGTTATTAACTGTTGCTTGCATTTGAGTCTCAAAAGGGAAAAGGGAAATAGAATCATATAATCGAGACAATGTAAAATATAAACTGAAGCAGAGGATAATTAAAAATGAACCCTGGAATCTATTCAATTGCCTTTCTTCCCTTACAAAGAAGTGAAGTATGAAGAGGTAGGAGTTCTAAACTGAATCTTTACATATTAAAATACTAGGAGAACACTTCTAGGTCAACTTTTTGTGTAGATCATCAAAATATTACTTGGATCTTCTAACTTAATTATTGATAATCATAGATCATCTTGAATTTGAATGTCCATGGTTTGCATTTGGAGTTATTTACTTGGATTTGAATCAAAATATGATCAAGATTTATCAAAAAATGTAAAAGCAAGAGATTATTATTACTGAAATTTAGAAAGGTCCTTTGGTAATGGACCTCTCTTCTCCTCATCTAAATGCTGTGAATCCCAAGCAGCTAATCTATTTATTCATTCCATTCTATCAAGTAAGGCAAAAGCCACTAACAAAGAAAATAATATTGCAAACCATAAATTATTTCTATAATCTTTTCACTTCCCAGAAACCCGTACAGCAAATCATAGACTAGGACTCAAATGGAGATAGACCACTTATTCGGCATTTTCTCCTTGGTTAGCTTAGCAGAAGGAGTTACACGCGGTATGCATGGAGACAGACAGCTTGCTGCAGTATAAAATATGCCATGCATCATAATGTGGAAAGACAAGTGGAAAGATCAGGAATCTTGAGTTGCTGGTCATTGGTGTTCATGCAACTCCCTTCACCTACCAAACCTTAATTTTTTCACTAAAATAGAGAATTTTCAACACACCTCCAAGGAGCAAACCTTTCCATGTATATGACATCAACATACTTATGGAATGAGTGAAGGATATCTACCTTATAGACTACTGGAAAGTCTAAATACAATACTTTTGAGAATGTTTTGGAAACTTACATGCCTATCTATGAGTTATAACTAATTTCCTTTAGCATTCATTAATTCAGGGGGAAATTCCCTGCTAATTTCTCTACCTGCAGCAGGCACATCTCTTATACTTAAGAATGCTCAGTTTAGGAAATTTAATGGGTTTCTAATAATTCTGCAATAATTTTCTTTACATCTTGTAACGATGCAAATCTTAACATAGGCAGGATCTGGTCTAAAAATGTTTATTACTTACAATTCCATGCCTTATACCAATGAGTCAAATGCAGGTCAACATGATCAAAATTTATTTTAGCTTTCATTTCCACCTTTGATGAATCACCACTGCCTTAGTATCATACTTTTCTAGCCTGTGAAGAGGGTTATTATGTCACATTAGTGATATCGAATAGATTTAGAAACTCATTGCCTGAAAACACACCCAGAAAGCATCCTGTTTTGATTTCTGGCAAGTGAAGATGAAGTGAAAATGTGGATACCATGGGTACTCACCTATGGGAACAACTTGGAAATGCTATAAAGATGTGGTCTTGATTTAGCACAAAGCCTAGATTATTTTTTATAATAACCCAGGGTTATTATACCTCTGAGCTATACTCCATGGCATTTTTATATTTTATCTTGAAACAGTCTCAGTAAATTACTAAGGGTCTTACTAAGTTGCTAAGGCTGACCTTGAACCTGTGATTCTCCTTTCTCAGCCTCCTAAGTATTGGGATTATAGGCATGCACTACCATGCCCAGCCCAAAGCCTAGATTCTATGCATATATATCATCAGAAAACCTCAATTTATGCAATATCTTATTGTTTATTCATTTTTTTTTTTTTTTGCGGCACTGGGGATTGAACTCAGGGGCATTCTACCTCCGAGCTGCACCCCCAGACCTATTTTTTTATTCTTTATTTTGAAACCGGGTCTCGCTAAGTTGTGGAGTGCCTCACTAGGTAGCTGAGGCTGGCCTCAAACCCGGATCCTCTGGTCTCAGCCTCCCGAATGCTGGGATTACAAGCGTGCGCCACCACGCCCGGCTTGTTTATTCATTTTTTATCAAATAGAATTTCAGTAGTAGCTATAATTTTTTCAGTGGACTTTAATAACATTTCATTGTGTAGATTTCTGTACTAACACTAAAAGTTATTGATAGTATGTTTAAAAAATATAAATTACCATGCTGTTCTTCAGCCATTTGCCAGTGTTTATAAAAATTATATAACACCTAGTTAGTGATTTGAATTTTGGGGAGTGTGATTTGTTTATGCTTACAAAAAAAAAAAGAAAGAAGAAAGGAAAGACAGAGCAGATAAAGAATTATGAGATTAGAAAAGAGATCATGAAAGAATTTCTTGGTGCTGAGACTTTGTCTTTTATTATTTTGAAGAGCCAGAAGTATATTTAGAAAAATGTAAACTTCTCAAAATATATTTTTATTGGTGCACTATAATTATCCATCATAAAGAGGTTCAAAGTGATACAAAAACATATACACATGGCACTTGGTGTTTTTCCTCTGCATCCTACTTGCTCCCTGAAAACTTTATCTTTGAATTGTCATTGTGAAGCTTGTTCATGACTTTCCTCTAATACATGCAGTGTCAAGAGATCATTTCTGTTTTCATCAATTTGTCAGCAAAGCTAATGTAATGAAGAGTTAACTGTGACCTCTGTGCATGTATGCCTCTACCAGCTTGTACCTCACAAAGATGTATGATTACAATGCACCAATAAAATAAAAAATAAAATACTCAAATTAATTCATTTGAATACTTGCTAATTATCACTTCATTGAGTTTAATGTATATACTTACATACATTTTTTAAAGTTAAGTTTGTGAAGTAATTACTACTGCATTTATATTTAGCAAATATATTACCATTTACTCAAAATTTTAGCCAAAAATTTAATCTCTTAAAGGAACAAATGCTTACTTGGTAATTTAATATATTAACAGGAGAAAAAAGATCTTTTAGAAATAGAACCAGAATTTCAACAACAATGTGCTTCTATAAAACTGTTTTAAAAAATAATGCACAGACCATGGTGGAAATAAGTATTAATATTAAGAAAATTAAAAATGTAAATGAGAAAAGAATGTTGCACAGTAGAGAAACAAGCAGGTACATGTAACACGGTTATTTTAATTTTTATTTATACAGTATCTTAATTCTTTTTGTTCCAGACACTTTCTCTAATGGTAGGACTTCCTTTGTCTTTCTAGTTTGTCTATACTGAGTCAGAGACAATCTACATAAATCACTTCCTGGACTATGTATTTCAACCTCAAGTATCTCTTTACTTTTGCAATTTTTTGCCTACACAGAAATCACCGTCTTGCGTCCTAAAAGTTTTTCTTTTCTTTTTTTTACATATATTTTTATTGGTGTATTATAGTCTCACATCATAATGTAGTTCAGAATGATAGTGACATATATGCGCACAGTCCTTTGTGAGCTTCCCTCAGCTCCTTCCCCATCCATGATATTGAGATTGGCATTGGTAATTTCATATATGTACATATTTTCATATCACTGCACTCGAGTTTCTCCTCCATTAGCTAGAGTCCCTCTGGTATCCTGCAGGGGAACTCTTACTGTGTCCATTAGGAAGTAGTCAAAAGGTTTAGTTGAACTGAAAATGTTTCTTCCCCTTCTCTCATGCCTTTACCTTTATATACTCTCCTGATGGAAAGTACATGGGATTTAGTCGCTCATGTATCATTTAGCAATAAATTACAGTAGGCATGGTTTGCTTAAATAAAGTCTACATTCCTCATTGTTGCTTTCATTTTTAAGTAGGGTTTTCCTATATGATCAGCTTGCTTCTCTGTGTCTCTCCCTTCTCTCTCTCAATATCTTTCTCTCATTCATATGTCTTCCCTCATTCTATATCAATATTTATTTTTCAAATACATTTTACTTTTACAGTGTTTCCAGTCCATGTACTAGAATTGGCCAAGGGAATATTACATTCTGAGGCTGTAGCTTAAAATAAGGCAGGCTCCAGGAAAACAGCAATGATGGAGGGAAGGGGCAATTTTTAAATCACTAGCATGGGGCAGTTCTCAGCAGAAAGTACTTTACATTAGAAGAAAGGACAGAATTGACCACTACAATACTATTGAAGAATCTACCAAGTAATGACTTATTTCTAAGCCACTTATCTATTGTGATGGAAAATTCAGCAAAACCACACTCATTGGATTACTGTCTTTTTTTTTTTTTTGGTACTGGGGATTGGACTTCGGGCATTCTACCTCCAAGCTATACCCCTAGTGTGTGTGCGTGCATGTGTGTGTTACTGGGGATTGAACCATTGAACCCAGGGGTATTATACCTCTAAGCTATACCCCCCCCCCCAGTCTTTTTGAAACAGGGTCTCACTAAGTAGCTGAGGCTACTGAGATCCTCCTGGCTCAGCCTCCCAAGTACTGGGATTACAAGCATGTGCCACCATACCTGGCCAAAATCTCTCCTTTCTGAGAAAGAACATCTTAGAATAAAATGTTCTCTGTGATTATAAATGTAGTTAATATACCCAAGTTTCTTTTTTTTTTTTTTTTTTTTTTTTGCGGTACTGGGGATTGAACCCAGGGGCATCCTACCTCTGAGCTACACCCCCAGTCCTATTTTTATTCTTTATTTTGAAACAGGGTCTCACTAAGTTGCGGAGTGCCTTACTAAGTAGCTGAGGCTGGCCACAAACCCAGATCCTCCTGTCTCAGCCTCTCAAGTACTGGGATTACAAGTATGCGCCACCATGCCTGGCTTCCTTTTGCTTTATTACTCAAAAATTAGTACTATCAAAAAGTCACACAAATATAATAAGATATCAGTGAAGTTAAAATAATTTTTCTTGGATAACTTTTTATTCTATATTTGATTTTTTCCTATATTTTAAATAATGTTTCCTATGTAACAAATTAAAAGTCTGTTATAGTTTAGCTAGAATACTCATCTTTTTATTCACTGCTCCTTTTTGTTTTGAAGAGGAGAAAATTCTAAAAGCAGAATTAACCCTATTGGCTATATTTTATACCTGAAATTGTAGATAATATAATAAAGAAATGACATGTTTCCTTTAGAGTTAAAATAAGTCAACTATGCTAGTCTAATTCATTAATTTCATTTTTTTCATTAATTTTATAGGCTGTTCATTTTTATCTCCAAGCATATAATACTCTACTTAAGAATTCTCCTCATACATCATAGAAAAATAAATTTGCTTATTATTCGCCTAATCAATGTATGTTTGTTTTCCAGTGTGTGTGTGTGTGTGTGTGTGTGTGTGTGTGTGTGTGTGTGTGTATGTGTGTGTGTCCATGACAGTAAGTTTCTGAGAAGTCACTTGAAGCAGGAAGTAGAGAATTCATTGTTCTAGAAACTCTTCATAGAACATAGTATATATGTTCCAGGAAACTTAACCCTCCCTTTTCATTTCCATTCACAGTATTATCCTTTGCCATTGGGCATCTTGATAATTCTCAGAGTCTCGTTTTAAGTCAGATTGCGGTAAATTTTTTAAAATATATAAGCAACAACAACAATTTTAAAAAAGCATAGAAAAGTGTAAGGAGAAAGTAAAAAGGAAAGCAGAAGGAGTTCTAAAGACATGGTGGTTAAAATGTTAAGAGGTAAAAAGAATGAAGGATTCAGGTGCTTTTGGGTTTGCTTGAAAGTAGATTATTGGGCATCAGGGAGATAACTGCTTCTGAAGAATCATTGAGATGACCTCTAGACTATCAGATCCTCAGGACCAAACCAAGGTTGAGACGTGAGAGACAGGGTTCACTCTGAGAGGGTGGCAGGAAGGAATGGAGATTTGGGGAGGAGAGTTCAATAGGACCATTGCATATATTCTGTGGTGCCTACCCTTTCTTTCTCATTCACATCATCCTTTAAAATTTGATGACATTGCATTTCTAAGAATGTGAATACTTCATTGTCTTAGATCAGTTCTGTCTGTGTTGACAGGGTCTGATAGAAAAATTAGAACTTAGTTTATAGTCAATTTAAGATTATATATATATATATATATATATACATATATATATATATATTTATAATAGTTGAGAAGAGAGCTGTTCAAAGGTTACATAGTCATTTTACATGATCATGTAAAATGTACATAAAAATTCAAATCTGCTTTAGCAACTGGAAAATTGACTTTTATCCACTAGTATTATGTAACCTAGTATTGACTTGAAGGGCTGAAAACAGTCTCAAATCATTTATTTTATAATAATTTAAAATTATTCTCAAATAATTCTTTCCTTCTTTCCTTCCTTCCTTCCTTCCTTCCTTCCTTCCTTCCTTCCTTCCTTCCTTCCTTCATTCTTTCTGTCAAATACTGGGGATTGAACCCAGTGGCATTCTACCTTCAAGCAATACCTCCAGCCCTTTTTGTTTTTTATTTGAAACAGGGTCTTGCTGAGTTGCCAAGGCTGGTCTCAAAGTCATGATCCTCCTGTCTCAGCCTCCCAGTCCTGGGATTACAGGCATGCCTCACAGCACTGGGCATCATGTTGTTTTTCTTTATTATATCCGCCTGTTATATTCTCATCTATGCTATTAGTCCTCTCTGCCTTCAATGTTGTATAAACTTTCCATATTTTTCTAAGATATGGAAATGTCTAAATTTGAAGAACATATATGATAGATCTGCAGGCCAGTCTAATTTTCCTTGGTATCCTTTGTCTGATGAAGGCTGGGTGACCTAAAAGACGTAGAGGCACAGACAGTTCCACTGGGAGAGCTGGAATTCCCCAGAGATCTCAGGAAAACATAAATTTGCTTTTGTTTCGTATCCAGATTTCTTTCTCGCACGATTTCAATTCTCCAGGTAATTGCCTGGGTTTTTCTTGATACTACAGGAGTAAATAATCTACTTTCTGGAGACCAATTAAGTTTTCTATAGTATCAGTAGGCCGTTTAGCAAATTACCTTTTCAGTGTACTAAAAGGCTCCCTAGTAACCCAAAGGAATTAATGTACCACCAAACAGTGGGCGATTTTTTCCTTGGTTGCTGATGGGATCAGACAGTTTAAAGCATTAATGGGAGATTTTTCAAAGAGTCACTGTGTCTCCGAGGCCAGAGCCGTGGAGTATGGACACGTGTTTATCATGGTGGAGGAAGGTGGGAGCTGGTGCTGGGTCCCAACCTTTGCAGATGCAGATACTGCAGTCAGCCAGTGTCTGGAGAGAATCCCAAGACTCCTTCTGTAGGAAGAAGTAAGAGGCAAATTCACAACCATGGTCGTGAGGAATTACCTGGTTAGAGACTTGCTGAATAGTGTTCTCTGTGAAGTAATCAACTCCTCGTTTTCATGTCGTGATCATTGGCTAGTTTTATCCAGGCCCTATTTGTGAAATGGAAAAATTCATTTCTTGTCAATTAAAAAATTAATTGCTTAAGCATAAATGAACATACTAAGTATAGCTTTTTGTTTATGATCTTTCTTGTGTTTCTACATAAACTTACTAATGATTAGAGTGATTCATGTCTACTTTATTGCTTATCATTATTATTTTCTGTCCCTGTTGATATTCTATCTGAAACATCCAGAATTTTAATGGGAAATATTTTTTTCTTTTAAATATGAATCATATTTCAAGAAATGTATGCATCCATATCCTATTCAATTGGATAAGTAACAGGTATCATACATTGTTTTTGTAAAATATAGTCAAAAATCTTGACAAAGGCTGAGATGTGACAGTCACATATGAGTAGATGAAACTGATTTGAGAAATGGGAATCTCTATTATATATAATCTGAAGTTTTTTTAAAAATAAAATTTAAAAAATCATATTTGACTTTTATTTTTCTGAAACTCTTTTTAGAGGAATATATGGATAATTAAGTATAATCATGAAATAATTAAATGAAGCCTAGAAATTATTTACATTATTTTTATAGGCATACAAAGCTTTCAATAGGGTATTCTCTTCTGCACAGAATTAACAAAGCTGCAAGTGAAATACAGTGTCTTTCTTCAATGTGTAGTTCCAGAATATTTGCATACGAGCTTCACTTCAGTGCTGTCAGCTGAACCAGATCAATGACCCTTTGCAAGTTTATCAAAGTTACATACTAAGAGGTTGAATCTTAGGAACAATATGACACTCCGATAAAATTTTTTGTATCAATCTGAGACTATATTATAAGTCTTCCTAATGAACATGGAATTTGAGCACTTGGAATAAGGCAAATATGTGGCTCAGAAAAAAAAAAGTTTTGGCATCTGATGAATTACTTAGCACTTCTTTTTGTAAAGAATAAAAGCTTTCTAGCTTCCAACAAAGCGTTTGTGAGCTGCATGGCAGTATTTTGAACAGGGAGATCATTTATAAATACTGCCTTTATATTTCAGAAATAATTATGGGATGCAGCTGCAGGTTTTAATGACTTTTAATAAAAGTATGTTATAAAATGAATTAGGAATAAACATCTAACAGATGATAAGGCATTATAGAGTATCATTAGGTCTATATACTGGGTTGTTAAAGCAATATATATGTTCCTATCATGCTGATGGGTTTGTACTTTTCTAGGATATTTCCAAGAAAACTTCAAGGCAGATTAACTTTTAGTGAATAAGATTAGTACTGCAAATAGATCTGTTAAACCAATAAAGTTTAGATTTTAACTGATAAAGTAAGAAAGCTGAGTATTCTTAAATTTCATTAATATATAAACTATGAAGGTTCATATGTAATAACTGAAAATATAGTACTTTGGCCATTTTATTTAGTGTTTCATTAAGAAAGTGAATATAATTTATAGAAAAAAGAAAGTTTTTTAGAAAAAAACTCTGTTCAACACTTGTTTCATTGACATTGCTAAGACTCTAAATTTCAATGTCAAGGGGTCAGAATACTGATGAACAAACAGATCTCATAATTTACCAGTTCCTGATTGTACAGGTATTTGTAGGCACCATAGCACACAGAATAATGTAGTATGTATTTATTTTAAGAACTTAAGTCGATCACCAACTTCATGAAGAGGAGAGTCTAGTGAAGGAAAGCCAGATTATCACAGAGTCAAAAAGCCATTGCTAGGTGGAGTTGAAAATCTGCTGACAGATGACCACCTTAGGAAGCTGATCCTCAGGAAATGTCTGCAGTTTGTTTTGAGTTTCACATTTAGTTCATGACTGTGTTGAAATAAAACTGTTTAATGATGATACTCCAAGAATTGCAAAAAAATTGAATAAGTTTCACCAGGTATGTCTGTATAGAATCATAGCATAGTTCAGGGTAAACAGCAACCCAAGATGTTGAGAAGAGAATCAAGGTATATATTTTCAATGTTTCTACCAAGCACAGTTGGATTTCTATCACAGATGCAGCTAGCCCCATAACAATGTTATATTCAGACAATCTCTTTATACTTTGAAATAATTATAGTCTCAAAGGAAGATTCAGAGAGTTTCTTCCTTCAATTTTAATATCTTATATAACTATAGTAACTATCTTAAAGTACCAAAGTCAGGAATTGATATTGCTATGATACTGCCCAATAAGCTACAGCTTTCTTTAGATTTCACCATTCTTACCTGAATTTATTTTTACACATGTGTACATAGTTCTGTATAATTTATCTCATGTATAGATTTGGATGACCACCATCACAATCAATATACACACTGTTTTACTATGGAAGAACTCCTTTGTTTATAGTGTGACTCACTCCTCACTTCTTGAAAATCACTTAACTGTTCTTCATCTCTCTAATTTTGTCATTTTGAGAATATTATACACATGGGATCATATGGTACCTAGTGTTTGACACAAACTTTTTTTTGGTACTGGAGACTGAACCCAGGGGAGTTCTACCTCTGAGTTCTGAGCTATACTCCCAGTTTTTATTTATTTATTTATTTATTTATTTATTTATTTATTTATTTATTTATTTATTTTTGAAACAAGGTCTTGCTAAGTTGCTGAGGCTGGCCTTGAACCTGTTATCTTCCTGTTTCAGCCTCTCAAGGTCTGGGATTGTAGGTGTGGACCACTGTGCCTGACTTCAACCTTTTTTCTCCACTTAGACTTTTAGAATCATCCAAGTTATACATGTATAAATTGTTTATTCTTCTTAATTGTTGAATAGTTGTGATGACATGGAGGTTTTTGTTTTGTTTTGTTGTTGTTGTTTTTTTACCCTGTTCATTTGAGTTGATTCCAGTTTAGGGCTAAACTTATATAACTTATAACAGTTCTATGGTCATCCATGTACAGGTAGTTTTTTATACAGTATTAGATAAGCAACATAACTTATAGGGATAAGTTCTCTTGATCATTTAAAGAATATATGAACAATATATGTTGAGAAGGGAAGCAATACACTAGGGAGAACCTAAGATTGTGACCAGTCATATTATACTAACTTTTATTTATTCATTTTGTTAATATACTTTTATTGATGCATTATAACCATACATCATAGTAAGGTTAGTGTGATGGAAATATACATGCACATAATACATGGTGTACTCAGTTTAAACTCTGACTTTCTACTGACAAATGAAAGTTTTATAGTAGTTAGGTTTGATCTCTAAGTACCAATTTTTTATATATAATAAGGTGAAATTAATATAATTTTTTCTAAGAATTAATGCAAAATTTAGACAACTTAATAAAATTCCCATAAGAATACTGTTTCTTTAAGAAGAGATTTCAGTTAATTCTGCCATACTTGCTTGATTTTATAATTGCCCACATATTTCAGGCAAAAAGTGAGGAAATGAGCTTGTAAACTTTAATTTATACATGGTACATTCACTACACATAAATATAGATGATTTAAAATTTATATCATTTAGGAATTTATAAATACATATATAAAATTGGGCTATATGTTGTGGCATAAAGCAAACTATGCAAAATTTCAAATAATTAAAATTCAAGCGCACACTCTTATATCGGTTTTGTTTTCTTGTGGTTGTTAATATTGAACCCAGGACTTCATTCATGCTGGACACTTAGCAACACCTCCAGCCTTCATCCATAGAATTTTAGTAAATATAAATTAACAATTAATAGTTATAGTCTTTCCAGCAAATGGTCCTGGAACAGCTAGCTATTCACATGCAAACAACAACAACAACAAGAAAATCAATCTAAACATAGACCTTCACAAAAATTAACTCACAGTGGATCATAAGACTAGATGCAAAATTCAAAACTAACAAGCTTCTTAAAATAGGAGCCAGGCACAGGAGTGCACACCTATAATGTCAGTAAGTACTTGGAAGGCTGAAACAGGAGGATCACATGTTTACAGCCAACCTCAGTAACTTAGCTAGGGTCTCTGCAACTTAGTGAGATCCTGTTTCAAATTAAAATAAAGCTGGGGGAGTGGCTCAATGGTAGACGTCCCACAGTTTCAAACTCCAGTAGAAGGAAAGAAGGAAGGAAGGAAGGAAGGAAGGAAGGAAGGAAGGAAGGAAGGAAGGAAGAAACTTTCTATATGGCAATGAGTTTTCAGATACAACATCAAAGGTATAACCCAAAAATTAATAAATAAACTAGATTCCTTAAAATTAAAACTTCTTTGTATAAGACAATGTCAAAAGAATGAGAAGACAAGCCATCTTACGGAGAAAATATTTGCAAAAGATACATCTGATAAGGGACTATTACCCCAAGTATACAAAGAACTCTTAAAATGTGACAAGAAAATGAACAAATCAGTTAAAGTTATGTGAGAGATCTGAACAAACACCTCACCAAGGAAGATATACAGATAACAATACAAAAAGTATTTTCAGTAGTATATATACTTAGAACAATTAAAACAGCAATAAAATACCACTACAATCCAAAAAAATAGAAAACTATAATGGCCAAATCCCACACATTGACAAAAATAATTACTGGAAATGATGTGTAGAAACAGGAAATCACATTAATTGCTGATGAAAATGTGACATGGTACATCCACTTGGGAAGACAGTTTGTTGGTTTCTTTTGAGTCTAGACACATTGTTACCATAGGATCTAGTAATCATACTATTCGTTATTAACCTAAATAAATTATAAACTTCAATGAACACAAATACTTGCACAGGAACACTTATTATGGCTTTAGTCTTAATCTCCAAGCTTGTAAGCAACCAAGATATCCTTTAGTAGGTGAATGGATAAACTATGTCATATCCAAAGTAATAGAATTTGACACCAGAAAGAAATGAGTTATTAAGCTATAAAAAGACAGAAATAAGTCTTACTTAGTGGGAGAAGCCAATTTGAAAGCCTACTATTATATAATCGCAACGATATTATGGAAAAGGCAAAACAATGGTGCAGTTGTTTGGATTTAGAACGACCCCTTAGCACTCATGGAAACAAGTTAGCAATGTTGGAAGTGGGACTTGATTACTAAGGAAGGGTCCATGGGGGTGTGGCCTTAGGGATTATATACAGTTCTACCCTCCCCTTACTGGCTTTCTCTGCTTCTGGCTTCCATGCTGTGAGAGCAGAACCTTGTGCTCTTCTGCCATCATGCCCTGAGCTATGCAGATCTGGCCTGACATAGACTGAACCTCTAAATCTTCAAAAACTGTCAGCAAATAAATCTTCCCTCCTCTAAGTTGTGTGATCAGTCATTTTGGATTATGGCAGTAAGAATGTTGACTGAGATGGAAATTGGTACCAGAAGTAGGGTCACTGCTATATGTAAGTCTGGCCATATGGATTGTGAGTCTCTGGAACTGGTTTCTGAGAGGAAGTTGGACAGGCCAGAATGTGGCTAGAAAGGCAGATCAGAGGGACTGTGCTCAGGAGATTTCAGAGGACAAAGAGGGCAGGCCCAAATGGGGCAATTTGTGTAACTGTGAAGGTGAAGTTAATGTTGCAAGGAAAACCCCTGAGATTTAGAGATTTAGAAGTGTGGACTGACCATGAGAAAAGGCGGCAAGCTGTGAGCCATGGAGACAGACCAGTATGTCCCCCATTGGAATCAACCAGTCCATAGGGGTGGGGCTGCCAAGGCCCGGTTGAGACCATCACATCTTATCACCACGTGCTCCAAATGCTAGAAGTGGAGCTATAGGATCAAATGCTCGCCTTGCTGGATTTCAACCTTGTTTTGATTCCATTCTTTCTATGGCCCTGTTTCTTCCTTTTCAAATGCAAATATTTACTCTGTGCCATTCCACATTAGATGTATGTAACTTGCTTCCTGTTGTTACAGGGGCTCATAGCCAAGAGTTTGCTTTGGGAGTTGGCTTTGGAATTTTGAACAATGCTAAAACTATTAGGATTATGGAACTCTTGGATATGGACTATATGCATTTTGCATTGTGGGGTAGCCATGAGGCCTAGAAGGCCAGGAGTGGAGTGTAATGATTTTGATTTAGAATGTCTCTCTAACGCTCATGGAAACAGGTAGCAACCTTTGAAGAGAGCTTGGTTACTAAGGAGAGGTGCCTGGAGATGTGGCCTTGGGGATTATATAGTTCTCATCTCCCTTTGCTGGTTATCTCTGCTTCTGAGCTCCATGATAGGAGAGCAGAGATTTGTACTTTTCCTCTCTGCTTCCTGCCACCATGCCCTCAACTTGCAGACCTGATGTGGACTGAACCTCTAAATCTCGAAAAACTGTGAGTAAATAAACTTTCCATCCTCTGAGTTGTCCAGTTAGTCATTTTTGATAATGGCATTGAGAATCTGGACTGAGACATATAGAGACATTAAACACATGAGTGGTAGCAAGGAGTTTGAAGGAGGGAGGAATGTATAGACCAGGCAAGAGGGTTTTTGAGGGCAGTGAAGATATTCTGTATGATACTATAGTGGTTGATACATATCATTATCATGTAGAGAATTGGACAAATAGAATATAAAACAACAAGAGTGGGTGGTAAGGATGTGTGAGTTCATCAGTTATAACAAATGTACCCTTCTAGTGAGGGAGATTCAAAGTGGGGTAGGTTGTGGGGAGGAGGAGAGGGGGCAGGGCAACAATAAAACTGCTCAATTTTTCTGTGAGCATAAAGTTTCTCTAAAAAGAAAGCCTAATATTTTAAAGTACTAGAAAATTTCCATAATTTTAAATTAAGAAATATTTTTACATAATATAAAAATGAAAATTTTTCTATTTTCATAGGTGCAATGTAATTATTCATAATAGTGACAAAGTGATGAAAATGTACACACAGCATTCCCTGGCATGTCTCCCTACCTATTTACAGCATTCCCTGGTGTTTCCCTCCGAATACCCACCTCCCTCCCTGTACATATTAGTGAGGTTTATAGCGAAAACTTTTTCTGTGGATATAACCTTTTTGAACTGTTTCTTCAATATGTTTTTCCACTCCCAAACCCCTTCCATTGATCTACCATTTTCTCTCCTCATTTGACTTAAGTCCCTTTTACTTCCTATATTCTTTCTACCTTCCACATAGGAGAGAAAACATGTGACCCTTGACTTTCTAAGATTAGCTGATCTCAGTACAATATTCTCTAGTTCCATTCATTTTGCTGCAAATGACATAATTTTGTTCTTTATGGGTGAGAAAATTCCATTGTGTGTATCTAATACCTTTTTATCAATTCATCTGTTGATGGGCACCTAAATTGGTTCCATAATTTGACTTATGAACTGTGATACTATAAATATGGGTATGCATGTAGTACAATAGTATTCTAACTTCAGTTATTTTGGAAAGATCCTAAGAAGTGTTAAGGCTAGGTTATATGATGGTTCTATTCTTAGTCCTTTTTTTTTTTTTTTTTTTTTTTTTTTTTTTTTTTTTTTTTTTTTTTTTTTTTTTTTTTTTTTTGTGGTACTGGGGATTGAACTCCGGGGCATTCTACATCTGCTCTATATCCCCCACCCTGTTTTTTATTCTTTATTTTGAAACAGGATCTCACTAAGTTGTGGAGTGCCTCACTAGGTAGATGAGGCTGGTTTCAAATCCAGATCCTCCCGTCTCAGTCTCTCAAATGCTGGGATTACAAGCATATGCCATCACGCCTGGCTTCTATTCTTAGTCTTTTGAGGAACCTCCATACTGATCTCCTTAGAGGTTGTAGTAATTTACAATCCCACCAAAAGTGTATATGAGTTCCTATTCCATAGCCTTGTTAGCTTTTATTGTTGTTTGTATTCTTGTTGATTGCTATTCTAACTGGAGTTACATTGAATCTCAGGATAGTTTTGATTTGCACATTCCTGATTGCTAATGATATTGAACATATTTAAATATATTTGTTGACCATTTGTATCTCTTTTGAGAAATGTCTATTCACTTCAATAGCCTATTTATTATTATTATTATTATTAATTTATTTTTTTGATGGCACTAGGGATTGAAGTCAGAGGCATTTTACCTTTAATCTAAATCCCTAGCTCGATTTTATTTCTTATTTGGAAACAGGGTCTCACTAGGTTGAAGAGTCTCACTGCTTGATGAGGCTATCCTCGAACCTGCAATCCTCCTGTCTCAGCCTCCCAAATACAGGGATTATAGGCATGCACCACCACACCCAGCTCAATAGCCTATTCTTAAATTGGGTTATTATTATTTTTTGGTGCTGTTTTTTGAATTCTTTATATGTTCTAGTTATTAGTTCTCCATCAGCAGTGAAGATTTTCTCTCATTCTGTAGACTCTGTCTTCAGTCTCTTTATTGTATCCTTCACTACACAGAAGCTTTTCAACTTCAGGCCATCTCATTTATTGTTTCTCAATTTTTATTTCCTGAGCTTTCAGGGTCTTGTTGAGATAGTCTCTACCAGTGCCCGTACTTTGGAGAATTGATCCTATCTTAAGGGATACTAGAAAATATTTTACACAGCAATAATATATATTTCACATAAGAATTTGTAGGATATACATAAATTAATCATAATTCTCTAGCCACAAGCATATATTTCAGGTGGACAATTACTAAATTCAGCATCTATATGCAATTTTTAAGAAAATATTGAAAAATTCATAATAGAAACAAAAGAAAGGCTGTAATTTGGAGATTAAGAATGTACTTAATACAAATATAGCACAAAAATAGACAAAGATAAGATTGTTTCTGCAACGAATCTGTGATGTGACATTGAGTAAAGGGGAGTGATTGCATAAAAATGGGGATGTCAACTAAGAATAAAAGTTATTGAAAAGCTAAAAATGCATTATGAACCACTTTATGTCAATATATTAGAAATTTTATGTGCAATGTATACATTTCTAGAAAAATATAAGTAACTGGAGAAAAGAGCAGGGATTCATTCCTCTCCTGGAGGCAGAATAAAGGCTTTTGAGTTCTTTTATCCCCTTCATAAATATGCACATCACTGGCCTCCTAATCTGTGACATATGCTAGGAGGAGAGGCTTCGGCTGTGGAGTGCCTGTGCACGGCATCCCTGGTTTAGGGCTGATCGTAATAAACAAGTGTGTGATCTACAGATTAGGAGTTGAGGCTCCTTGAAGAATGTCACAGAAGCTTCTACAACTTTCTAGGGTATGAAATGGGAGAATTTTGTGAAGTCATCTGTGTGCCATTCTTAGGGTCCTCCTGTACTTGGGCTGGTGAGAGGCTGAGGCAGGAAGGAAGCACCTGTGGAGCCACCTGGTGGAACCACCAGGCCCACTTGTGCTTCTTGGTTGCCTGTGCCATCAATAGTATTAGGGGAGTTTGACATGGGCTGAGATCCCTCTCGATGTCTGGCTAAGCAATTCAGCCTTGTATTTTACCTCCTTTAACAAAGTGTCTCATGCAGAAGCAGCAGACCACAGCCAAGCAAGAAATAAAAGAAAACAAAACCCCAAAACAACTAGAAGAAAAAAACTCTGTAGACAATTAAAGAAATTAAACTGTTAGACAAAGCTAAGTAAGTTTGCAGTTCAGATAGCTTCAAAAACAAGTTATACCTGATAGCCAAGGAAAAATTCTACTAGTGAATAGAAAAAGAGGGAAAGCTCTCATAAATGTTCTAAGGTTATCAATTAATTGTGTGTGTGTGTGTGTGTGTGTGTGTGTGTGTGTGTGTGTGTGTGTGTGTGTGTTTGGTACTAGGGATTGAACCCAGTGGCATTCTACCTCTGAGCTACACCCCCAGCCTTATTTTACTTTTTATTTGGAAATGGGGGGGGGGTCTCTCTAAGTTGTTGAAGGCCTTTCTGAGTTGCTGAGGCTGACTGTAAACCTACGATCTTCCTTTCTCAGCCTCCCAAGTCCTGGGATTACAGGTGCACAACACCATACCTGGCTAGGTTATCAAAATTTTGATTCCATAATGTGACAATGTTAATATGAGAATTATAATGCGTAAAATATTAACAAACTATACCCAGGCATATTAAAAACAATCATTCCTCATAACTGAATTACATTTATAGCAACAAGGCTATCCCATTACAAAAGTAACAGAGCAATTTACACTATTAATCAATTGTTAGATAAATCATATTATAATCCCAACAGATAGGTTTTAATTAACATCAACTTTCCAAAGTTATGAAAGGAGCTTCCGTAATCTGATGACAAAGAGATAAACACACACGCATATGAATATATATGGATATTTTATATATGATATATGTGTATTCTATGTGTAACATATGCTATGGTTATATACTTCTATGTATCATATGTAATATGTTTTTGTTTTTTTTTTGTTTTGCGGTACTGGGGATTGAACTCAGAGGCATTCTACCTCCGAGCTATACCCCCAGCCCTATTTTTTATTCTTTATTTTGAAACCGAGTCTCACTAAGTTGCGGAGTGCCTCACTAGGTAGCTGAGGCTAGCCGTGAACCCGAATCCTCCGGTCTCAGCCTCCCAAATGCTGGGATTACAAGCGTGCACCACCACGCCCGGCTTTATGTATCATATGTAATATGTACCTATCAGTTACAGAAGTCATTACTCTTCATTTTTTTTTTTTTTTTTGCAGTACTAGGGATTGAACTCAGGGGCATTTTACCTCTGAGCTACACCTCTAGTCCTATTTTTTTATTCTTTATTTTTAAACAGTGTCTCAGTAAGTTACAGAGGGCCTCACTAAGTAGCTGAGGCTGGCTGCAAACCCAGATCCTCCTATCTCAGCCTCCCAGGTACTGGGATTACAAATGTGCGCCACCATGCCTGGCTATTCTTAATTTTTATGTTTTGGGATTTTTCCATTTTTGACCAAGACTAGACCAGGTATTAACACTTCCATTCTATATTGTATTGGAGATCTTTTCCAACACAATAATAAACAGAGTGAAAATAAGAAACAACAAGAATTTTCCTAGTTAGAAAGGAGCACAAAAACTGCCAGATGTCTCCAGTGCTTGCCTGTAGAGAAAGCTCCTTGAATAATCTAGAGACCAGATATTAAAATTATCAAGAACACTTAGTAAACATACTGGCTACAGCATGGATATTCAAAACTAAATTTTATTTTAGATGCCAGTTATACAGTGACACATGTAGAAAACGGCACATATCTCTATAGTGCTTTTACAGTTGCATAACAAATAAATGATTAAAAACAAGCTGAAATAGCCCAGTGAGAAACCAATGACATCCATAGGGAGAAACTAAATGCTTTACATTCTTCGCCACAGAGGAGATACCAAGTGGCTCAAACATTAACGATCGTGAAAACACGAAACACATAAAACCAGACAGACAGACAAAACGAAAAGTCTACAGCTGGCCCGCTCCTACTTCGAGGCAGGACAGGGGCTCAGGCAGCAGGTGAGCGCTGGCGTGCACGGTGAGCACAACGTGGGCTTCCTTTCTTAACTTCCTTTCTTAACTTTGAACATCCCCTACTGTAGTTGGGATCTAGACCATCCTCCAAAGCCCCTGTATTAAAAACTTGAAACAGGGCCTTCCTAAGTTCTCACACACTGACCTCAAATCTGTGATTCTGTCTCAGCCTCCCAAATAATGGGATCATAGATATGCACCACTATGGTGGCTCTGGTACAAGTGTTTGCTATGAATATGTATTTTCAATTTTGCTGGATGTTTAGTTAAGAATGCAGTTGCTGTATAATATGGATTAGCTTTTTGAGGAACTGGAAAATTGTTTTTGAAAGCAGCTGCTCTATTACACATTCCAACCAACAATGCATGATGGTTCCAAATTTCCCAGATCCTCACCAACACTTGTTATTGACCACTATTTTTCTTATAAATATCCTAGTAGGTATAAAATAGTATCTTGTTAGAGTTTGATTTGTACTTACCCAATGACCAATGATGTTAGTACCTATTCACGTGCTTGCTTGCAATGTGTTTATTTTCTCTGGAGTACTGTCTATCCACATCTTTTACCCTTTTTATTAGGCGAGGTGTTATTCTTTTTGAGAATAAGAGTTATTTTTATATTTTAGCTATTAAGCCCATATCAAATATATGACTTAAAATATTTTCTCCAATTTTGTAATTTCTGAGGTCAAATTTATCTTATTGTTGTTTTTGCCTCTGATTCTGCTCTTGCATCTAAAAAACTACTACTTAACCAACACCTCAAGATATGTGCCTATATTTTCCAAGAATTTTACAATTTGTGTATGTGTATGTGTGTGTGCACGCGCTACTAGGGATTGAACCTAGGGACATTTTACCTTCAACCTATCCCAAGCCCTATTTTATTTTGAAACAAGATCGTGCCAAATTTCTGAGAATCATGCTAAATTGCTGGCCTCAAATCAGGGATCCTTCTGTCTCAGCCCCTCAAGCACTGGGATTATAGGCCTGCGCCACTATGCCTGGCTAGGAATTTTACAGTTTCAGCATTTACATTTACTGTTTTAGTCCATTGTGAATTAACTTTCATATATGCCATGTTGTAGGAACAGACCACACACACACACACACACACACACACACACACACACACACACACAAAGAATAATGTATGTGTTTGTATATGTTTTCCCACCTGGGCACACAATTTTCCCAGTACCATCTAACCATTTTCTGTGGATGCTATTCTTTTCACAATGAATCATTTGTAATAGAAATCAAAATAAAATTGCTGACAGACAAACGAGATCAGCATGTGAGAGTGAGCCTGTTATCTCGTGAGGGGCCTAGTCTGGTCCCTAAATATCAACCTTTATTAAAGTTTGTTATTTTCTAGTCCTTGCCAGAGACACCTGATTTCATCATGCATACCTTTCATGATTATGTGTATCTTTCCTTGTGGGAAAAATCATCTATCATCTATTTATCTGTCTATCTATCTATCTATCTATCTATCTATCTATCTATCATCTACCTATTTATCATCTATTATCATCTATCATCTATCTTATTGACCTTCTTGGAGGGAGAGAAGGAGCGCAATTGAATAGTATTTGTGAATTAGAAAATATATGTAGGTTTGAGCCACATTCCATGTGAACACCAAATGACTGATCTAGGGAGCAACGCTCTGATAGAGAAAGTGAAGATTAACCTGCCTTTGGAAAAGGCCTCAAGGGAGAGGTGGACTGATTTATTCCCTGGAAGACATCTACGGATATGTGTTAGTGACAGTGTTTGATTGTCATTGTCCCTGCCAGGAACACATCTGGAGCTCATGTGACAGTTCATCAACAATGCAGATATAAAAGCAACATGTCTTTGTATGTATGTGAACATAGGATCTTGTTTGCACAGGTCAATAAATGGATTTAATATGTAATCTTCATAAGAAAATATGGATTTCAGCTTGAAACTCCCCTCAGCCAAACACTCCAGCAGGTTTCATGTTTGTGCAACACAGGCAATCTCTGATTGAAGCACTTGAGAAACCGAGAGATGCATGCCATTGAAGGAAATACTCCTGGAACTTTCAGGGAAAATGCCTTAGACATATTTTAAGAAGAAACTATTATTTACTTCTGTGAGAAAACATGCTAAATAAAGCCAATAATCATCTAGCCCTAGTACTTTTAAACCAGCTGTATTATAAAGGTTTATGAATGTAAAATATAAAGTTGTTTAGATCATAGGTTTATAAACTGGCTATCAGTTAGGGGACATTTTTCCTACTTATTTATTTATTCATTTATTTTTGTCTGGCTGAGAATTTTACCTTCAGGCTGTACTCTCAGTCCCTTTTATTTCTTACTTTTTGAAACAGGGTCCTGCTAAAGTACTAAGGGTCTCACTAAGTTGCTGAAGCTGGCCTAGAACCTGGGATCCTCCTGTTACAACCTCCCAAGTCCTAGGATGACAGGTGTGTACCACCTCACCTAGCTTGTGGGAAGCTTTTAAAAGTATGGATTTAAGACTTTACTCCAGTTTTGCTTAATTTTATTTATAGGATGAAAGAACACCCAGGCTGATGTGTGTGTGTGTGTGTGTGTGTGTGTGTGTGTGTGTGTCCTAAATGTCCTAGAGTGATCTTCTGAGAAGAAATGTTTAGAGAGCATTCTAATGAAGGAGGACTTTGACCATGTCTTTAGTGACTTTTGTACTATTTTCTTCAACAAGGGCTCCAAAGCCATGACCCATTAGTGTCCAATAAGCAGAGGTCTAGAGCTACAGAGATGCCTAGGAGGAATTTTATGTATGAGAAGTGGTCATTCCCTGGAAAAGGTGGGTCCTTTCAAGGGAGAAAAGTGGAGTGGGAGACAGTCCTGCAGTAGAGGAGGCAGCTCTTTGTTATGCAAGCTGGCTTCGACCTTCCCAGCTCAGTGGAGACAGAGCAAGAGGAACCAAGGGAAGGTTTTCAGGGCCCAAGCAGATGTGGTCCATAGCCCTGGCTTCTCTGCTGCACTCTTGGCATGGTCCTTGTCATCAACCTGCAGCTTGTGCCCAGGGCTGTTAGCCAGAGTTCCCCAAATCTTGGCAACTGGGGCACGCAGCATTGCAATCCACCTGAGATCCTGGCAGGTGCACTCCTTGTTGGAATTTCTAATTCCTCTTCTCATTTCAGTCAGCCCTTCATTTCTCCTGCTGGCCTATGAGGTATGAGTACACCTTCTTCTACCAGTTAAGGGCCCTGCTATAACAACTGTGGTCTTTCCGCTGACACAGATAGTAATAAACATTGGCATTTGCAATTTAAAGAAAGTGGATTTAATTAAAAGTAATTAAAGTTGAAACTGAAAAAAAAGTTTATGAATACTGAAAAGAATTCTAATTGGAATGTATCATATAGACTTGGCAATGTTTGTGTTTCCCAAATGCAGGGATGCAAGGGTCATTGCAAACCAGTGGATGTAATTTAAAAGTCTTAATAGGAATACATATCACTGTCATGTGTGGTGGTACAAGCCTATAATCCCAGTACTTGGGAGGCTATGACAGGAGGATGGCAGGCTTGAGGCCAGCCTCAGCAATTCAGGGAGACAAGACTCTGTTTCAAAATAAAAGGCTGAGGATGTAGTTCAGAGGTAGAATGCCCCTGGGTTCAACCTAAAACAAGGAATACAAATCATTAGCAGAATTGGCTAAAATTATGTCAACTAAATTAATGCCTGTTAAAAATATATTTAGAAGTTGATTTAGATGAAAGTGACCCTTTAGTTTTTATATGGGTACCTTTCATTATTTTTCTTGAAAATTTAGCCTGCTTAAAGTATCAAAAATCCCTTTTCCTATAGTTTCCTTGGTTATTAGTATGAGTCGATTTTATAGTGAACTTAATAATCTTTTAAGAGTCCTTATACAAACTGTAGTTTTAGAGAACTGTAGAAGTACCATCCACATATTTGAGAGTTAAAATATAAACTACCAAATTGGTCTAAGTTGGGTGATAAAATATAAATACTCTTGAGAAGGAAACATGAGGACAATGGTTTCTTCTATAAAATTCTCCTTGCTTGAACATGGTGACAGGATGATGATGCATGCCTATAATCTCAGTATTTGGGAGTCTGAGATAGGAGGATTGCAGGTTTGAGGCCAGCCTCTGCATCTTAGCGAGATCCTGAGCAATTTAGCAAGCTCCTGTTTAAAAATGAAAAAAAATAAAAAGGGATGGGCATATAGCTCAGATGTAGAATTCCCCTGGGTTTATTCTCTTGGACAAAACAAACAAAAAATAAATCATCAGAATTCACTTTGGTGCTATTTGCACTCTTTTACAACATGCTTCGTCTCTCTAATTTGCTCTGATGCAAAAATATGCAACTAATACATAAAATCTTTCCTTTTACTTAGACATTTCATTTCATGACTTTTCTTTGTGTACAGAATTGTTCAAAGCACCTTTATCTAGTCAAAATTAGAAACAAACCAAATTTGTAACAATAGGTGAACACAAAAATGAAGGTACAGTCAATCAACAAAACAGTTTCAAACAATGGAAAACAATTAGCTATTGGTCTAGCTAGAAACACATGCAGTAACCTCAGTGAATTTCAGAATAGTCATGTTGAGCAAAATGAGCCAGGACTTCCCCCTAAAAAACCATATGTGTGAGGACTGAGATACAGCTGGTGGCGAAGTGCTTGCCTAGCATGTCCAAGGTTCTGGGCTTGATCCCCAGCATGAGTCACTGCAAAAGTGTATAGTTCCAATGATATCAAACACTAGTAGAGCAAGCTAAGCTACAGTGATAAAAAGTAGATAAGCAGCTTCCTGGGACTGGAGGAATCAGTATTATGGGATTCCCATTGGACAAGAAGAAACTGTTAGGAATAAGGCATGTGTTCCTAGCTCGGTTATGGTGACAGTTCCATACATCATGCTCAATAAAAGCTGTTATATGGCTAACTTTACCTGCTTCTTTGTGCTCTCTTGGGGTGACTCCTTAGAAAATATAATGCTGCCAATATGGCTGACATTCCTCCTCTACTGGAGAGTATAAAGCTACAGCTAAGAATCCTTATGCAGGAAATGCGGGGGGCCATGAAACTGCTCAACTTCCCCACTGTGGTTCACCAGCCGTATCCAGACTGTAAGGAACATGGCCATAGTTTTCAACAAGTAATGACAAGTGAAACTGTAGGCAAAAGGGGACATAGGAAAACTAGCAACCCAAGGCAATGTGTGACTAATGTTCCCCGATGTCATCTTCCTTGCAGAGTTCCTTAGCTCTCCTTAAGACAGTTTTCTCTTCTCTTCTTTTTGTGAAACATTATTCTGACCAGATCCACATGCTAGTAGATTAGGCCATTATGGGCCTGTTGCTACTTTCTGTAAAAAAAAGTAATCTATCAACAAGACCCCAAAGGCACAAGCAACTCAAAGGAAGATCAATACATGGGATTGCATTAAGTTGAAGAGCTTCTGTGCAGCTAAGGAAACTATCAAGAACCTCAACAGAGAGCCCACAGAGTGGGAGAAAATTTTTGCCAGCTACTCCTCCGATAAAGGACTAATATCTAGAATATAGAGAGAAATCAAGAAACATACTTGCTAAGAAAACAAACAACACAAATGTATGAAGAAATGTTCAACATCATTAGCAATCAGAGAGATACAAATCAAAAATACCCTGAGATTTCACCTAACACCAACTAGAATGACAATCATTAAAAACACAAACAACAATAAATGCTGGCAAGGGTTTGGAAAAGTGGGGACCCTAATCCATTGTTGATGGGACTGCAGATTGTTGTAACCACTTTGGAGAACAGTATGGAGAATCCTCAGATGAATGGGAATGAACTTACCATATGATCCAGCAATACCACTCTGAGTATCCACCCAAAAGAATGGAACCCAAACTACCAAACGAATGCATGCATATCTATGTTTATAGCTGCACACTTCACAATTGTCAGACTATAGAACCAGCCAAGATGTCCATCAACAGATGAATGGATTACAAAACTATGGGATAGGTACACGATGGAATTTTACTCAGCCATAAAGAAGAACAAAATCATGTCATTTGCAGGGCAATGGATGGAACTGGAAAACATTATGCTAAGTGAGATTAGTCGGTCACAAAAAGTAAAAGAAAATCAGATGCTTTTCCTAACATGTGGAAGCTAAGGAGAAAGTAGGTGAAAGGGGAGACTCTAGACAAAGAAAGAAAAAACTTTGGAAGAGCAAAGAAGGCGACCTAACTGAGGGTGATGGGAGGGGATAAGAGGGAGCACCCTAATGCACATGATGCACATTCACAAACATATCAAGGTCAATCACTAAGACAAGCTAGACATGAGAAGGAGGGGGAGGGGAGGGAATGGGGCAGGAAATGGGCAAGGGTTAAATGAGTGCTGTATGCATGTATGCCTCTACCAGCTTACACCTCATTAAGATGTATGATTATAATGCACCAATAAAAAATATTTTTTAAAAAGTAATCTATCTTAAATTCTTCTTTGTGCTTACATTTTCAGTCAGTTTCTTCCTTCCATGGCTATGCTAGTAGCTCCATGATTGGTTCCTGACTCCTTTTAAACCCATTCTACTCTCAGGCTTACCTTCTTAATAATAATAATAATAATAATAATAATAATAATAATAATAACAACAACAACAATAATAATAATAATAGTTTTGTTGTAGGTTTTTCTTTCATTTTGGGGGGAGGGTATTTTAATATGCTTTTGTTGATGCATTTTAAGTATATATCACAATGAGGTTCTGAGTGATACAAACATACATGCACACAGCACTTGTTTTTCCCCTCTAGATCCCACCCCACTTCCTCATCTTCCCTATACATATGATTGAGATTGCTAGTGATAACTTCATGCATGAGCATAGCATTACTTGAACTATTTCCTTCATCAGGTATCCCCTTTCATTTCCCTTCTCAATTCCTCTTTCTCCTATTCTACTAGTATCTCCCCTTATTTATCAGAAGTCCCTTTTCTTTCCCAGTTTCTCTCTAGCTTTCGCATATGAGAGAAAACATATGGCCCTTCACTTTCTGAGACTGGCTAATCTCACTTAGGATAGTTTTCTCTAGCTCCATTGATTTTCTTCCAAATGACATAATTTTGTTCTTTCTGGCTGAGTAAATTCCATTGTGTACATACCACAGTTTCATAATCCTTTCATCTGTTGATGGACACCTAGGCTGGTTCTCTACTTTGGCTATTGTGAATTGCGCTGCTATGAACATGGATATGTACACATTGCTATAATATTCTGGCTTCAACTCCTTTGGAAAGATACTGAGGGGGGTACTGCTGGGTCATATGGGGGTTCCACTCTCAATCTTCTGAGGAATCTCCACATTGATCTTCACAGTGGCTGTACTAACTTACACTCCCACCAACAGTGTATAAGAGTTCTTATTTCTCCATATCCTCACCAGTATTTTTTATTGTTTGCATTCCTGATGATTGTCATTCTAACTGGAGTTAGATGAAAGCTCAGTGTAGTTTTGATTTGCATTTCTCTGATTGCTAAAGCTGTATGAACATGTTTTCATGTATTTTTTGGCCATATATATTTCTTCTTTTGGCATGTTCTTTCCATGTTCTTCTTTCCATGTTCTTGCCTCTTAACCTCCATGCTTGCCCGCAGCCGACAGGGCAACTCTGGTGTAATTTGCAAAGCTGCTCACGGGCTAATCTGCCTTTCTAATCTTCTGTATGGTCATTCCATGTGACGCGAACCAAAATAATAGGAGCAGCTCAGCATACACTTTATATGCTATAGCACTTTACATGCTATAGCTAATTTAGTGTTTGTGAGAACCATAGAAACTAGACAGTTACGATCCTCACTTTATAGGTGAAGAAAAATGTGGCATATTTGGTAGCTAGTAATCTGGTAGGAGTTTCCTTCTTCCAGTGGGCCTTATTGCTAAAGCTGATCAGGTCAATATTCAATCCATGCTAAGTCCTCTAGTTTGACTCCTGCTGTGGTTTGAATGCTTATCTGCAGAAGGCACGTGCTGGAGGCCCAGTCCCCAGAGGAGCCGTGCTGAGAGGTGGGGTCTGGGGTTACTGTGAGTGCAGGAGCACAGGGCTGGGGCTCAGGAGCTCATCTTACTACCCTCTTTTGCTCTTTACCTCCTGCCATGTCATGATACAACAGAAAGGTCCTCCACAGATGCCAGCCCCTTGACCTTGGACTTCTCAGCCTCTGTTTCTCTGAGGAAACACATTCCTTCTCTTTATAAATCACCCAGTCTCCAGTATTCTGTTACAGCAACACAGAACGGACTAAGACAATTCCATCATTACTAAGCAAACTTTTCTAACACTGACCTTTCAGGCGTGCTCAAGGGGAGATACTGTATTCAACATGAGACATTTCTGCACATTAATCAAATACCTTTAGTAAATATTTATTGAGTACCTACCCTGTGCCAAATATTGTGCCAAAAAAAGGGAACACAAAAGAGGCACTGCCCTGCCCTCAGGGAACTTAGTCTAGTGGTGGAGAGAAATGTTAAGTATATATCACACAAAGGACATATAAAACCTGATGTATAAATAGCATGAAGGAGAAGGGCAGGATGCCCCCATGAACTTCCTGGGCACCAGGAACAATTGGCCCAAGGGAACCATCTTTGAATTTATTTTCTGCATATAATAAGCTTTCCTTTATGGAACCCAGGTCCCTGTGGTAGACTGTTCAACACTGTTGAAACCTCTGCCCTCAGAAACTAGACCGCAACACGAACTGAATTCACCCACAGAATGCCCTCCGAAGAATGTGTCTGTGTGGACCCACCTCCTTCCAAGACAAACTCTTCAGCACTGAATTCCTTTGCTTTTGAGCTCTGGCGAAGCAGGAGTAACAAGGAAAACTCCCTTGCTTTTATAGTAGGCTTCCTCTTTGATCTTTTACTTATTTTCCATCCTAGAGAAATGAAAACAGCATTTCAGGGTCAGGACTGCTGCTTCCCCTTGTAAAGCTACCTGATATTGTCACAAGACTGAGCAAGCCTCTCCTTCAATAGCAGCTCCTTCTTCCCAGAGCAAGTTATCCCCATGCCTTTACAAGCTCCAAAATGGTCCTTTGTAGTTATTATTACCACAAAGCGCCTCATGGCACTTTTTACCTTAATTCAGACTTTTCCACTGGAAATCATTAAATACCATTTACTCAAATTACCCTCGTTGGGCACAGTGGCTCACAGCTGTAATTACAGTACTTGAGAGACTAAGAGAATGATGGTAGGTTGGAGGCCAGCCTCACTCAGCAACTTAGTGAGACCCTTTTTGAAAATAGGATCTCAGTAAGGTAGAAGACTCCTGGGTCAATCTCCAATACTACACACATACACAATTATATATAATACATATGTCTAAAGTGGCTTGAGAGACTGGTCCTGGAAACCATTTCCCTGCTTCAGCTCCATGCGGAGCACAGCTGGCGTTCTGCACCAGCTGCTTGGGATCCAGATGTCTGTTCACCTCACCGTCTGGCCAGCTTTCCCAGGTGGAGTAGGAGTACTGTAATTGCAGTACTTGGAAGGCTGAAACAGGAGGATCACAGGGTGGGGGGTACTCTAAGCAACTTAGTGAGACCATGTTTCAAAATAAAGGATAAAATAGGTCTTAGGGTACAGCTTAGAGTTAGAATGCTCCCGGGTTCAATCCCATTACCACTAAATAAATAAGTAAATATGTATTTATATATTTCATATACATGTATGAAATAGTTTATATATAAATAAAATATAAAAATTTTATTTATATAAATAAAATTTTGTATGTGAATAAAATAAAGTTTGTATGTATATATATAAACACATAATTAGTTCTTTCCTCCAAAAACAATACCTCTTGCCTTACCAATTTGTATTTATTTACTGTGTGTTAGTTACTGGAAATAGAACCCAGGGGAGTTCTACCTCTGAGCCACACTCCCAGCCCTGTTTTACTTTTTATTTTGAAATATAATCTCACCAAGTTGCTGAGGGTCTCACTGGATTGCTGAGGCTGACTTCAAACCTGTGATCTTTCTTTTCCAGCCTCCTATGTACTGGGATTACAGGTATGGGCCACAGCGCCTGACTTATTTACCTGTTCTTGGTAATGGGCATTTATTACCTGGAAATTATCTGGGAAACTCGCTTCTAGCACAGTGATAGGATAAATTTATAGTTAATATTTGCATGGCCTGGATATGTGTTCAATATCAAGGGTGTATAATCTAGTGGTTTATATGAGAATGCATACGGACTTTATAGCTAAACCTAGATCAAAAAGAGAAAAAGTGGGAAGTATATGCTAAGTTTAGAATAGGCCACATCTGCCTGTCAACTTGGAACATGGCAGAATGGAGCCAGGAGATAATCTAAGCCTTGGTCAAATAATGCAGTAAAAAGTTTTCTGAATAGACTGAAGGAAAAAAAAAATAACTAACTGATAGTAGCTTCTATTTGCATATTACATGCCACCTTATAAAAGTTTTACATACAACCTATTTCTTTTAAATAAACTTTATTTTTAGAAGAGTTTTAAATGTGCATTAAATAGCTGCTGGAGTAGTACAGAAAGTTTGCATACTACCCATGTTATCTTTCCTATTTACATCTCCTATTATTAGGGTAGATTTGTTACAATGAATTCGCTGATTATCCAAGCATTGGTTTTCACTGAAGTCCATACTTTGTACTGTGTATGATCCAAACTGATGATTTATCCCACGCATATGACCTTGTATGTATAACTCATAGCATGTGCATGTAATTCATGTAACACATGCTGTGCACAGCCTTGCTTTATGGACTCCAGCCTACCTCAAGGCCGCCCTGGGTGGCCTATCGTTCTTTTCCTGCTCTGGGTCCCTTCTGCAACATCACATTGTGTTTTGTTGTGCTGGGTTCTTGAACTCCTCCTGGCTGTGACCAGTCCTCTCACTTCTCTTGCTCTCGATGACCATGGCGGTTTCGAGGATCCCTGGTCAGATGCACTGGAGCTACCTTGCTGCTGGGATTTGTCCCATGTTTTCTTCACAGACTGGACTTATGGGTTCCGAGTTAGATCACAGTAGCAAAGTGCCCTCTTTTCATGTCCTCTCAGCGGGATGAAGCGTGGACATTCCCCCAGGTCACCTGGATATGGCGGAGTTTTCTGTCCTGCTTCGCTGTGAAATCGCTACCCTCTCCTTCTGTATAGTGCTCCCTGGGGTAAAGTCTGTCCAGTGACTAAGGCTCTACCTCTGTGAAGGGGTTTGTCATTTCTCTTCAGAGGTCCATGCCTTCCCCCCCATTTGTTTATTCATGTCTACATTAATTGTAACAGTGCAGGCACATGAATGCCCACTTTACCATGTCTTTTGCATTTCAGTACTACTTTATTTTGTTGCTCATTTTCTTTAAAAATGTTCACCATTTGATCCACTCTGTTAAGAAAAGGAGGCAGTTGGGAGGGAATGGCTGAGACAGTCAAGTGGCCTGTCAGCCCATATCTGTCCCAAGCAGGTGCCTCAGTTAATCCCTCAAGGGGGCGAACTCTGTGCTTACAGGAGGAGTTCCCAGAAAGCAGGACATTGCCAACTAAAGGGGAGACTGAACAGCAGGTGCTGGAAGGATGGAGACAGAAACATAGATTCTCGTATCTACTTTGCTCCATGAACATTGGCACCAATTGCGCTTGCCGGTGTTTCAAAGTAACAATGTCTCTAGACCCCTGAAGCTATTACTTCATTTCCTGAAATGTATAACAAAGAGATATGGGAATATTTATATGGCTAGGAGTTACAAAAATAGACTTAAGATAAAAAAAAAAAAAGCTATGAGAGTTACTAGTGATGTTCCTGTCCGAAGTCCCAAGGGAATGTCCCTGCATTTCCCAATGCATCTTTCCCTTGACCAGTTTGCAGAATTATAATCCTTGCCCGTCTGGCCTAACAGTCCATGCTTTTAAAATTTCACCGTGAGCCTCGTACTAAATAGAGGACTTATATTGGGTAGAAATATCTTTATTTTTCTATACTTTTGATTTTTCAAAATTGCACTGACTTTTCTTTTCCTCTAAAATGGGCTCTTTGTAAAATAATAAGTGCTTGCATCCCTCAATGTACTGCACTTGAATTTTATTTCAGTTCAATAAATATATTTTAGCAACCACTTAGGTTTAAATGCTCAGCTTTTTGTTATCAGATTAATTTGGCTAATGGATTTATTAATTTTTAAAAGCCTTTAAAAATTAAAGATGGAAAATTTAATTTCACAATGGTTATAAAGCAAATAAAGTAGTTGCAATATGAATATAGTACTACAGAGTTTCATCTGCCAACATTATCACCCTTTGGGCATTTATTATATAATAATTGAAAAATTGTGTCTCTGAATGCCTTTTGAATCGAGTCCAACACTTACTGTGTCCTTATTTTGTGCACGTCCTGATCCTCATCTGATATCATCCCAGTGCCATCTGCAGAAGGCCTTCAGTCGGCCACACATTGCACAACTGTCTCACCAAAAAAAGAGCCACTTTTATAGAATGGTTAGACACCATGATTGTGCGTCATTTTACAAATCTGTTTGTATGTTGTGAGTCTAGAATTCAGTCTGAAGTGTTAATGAAGTTGGCAATGGCCGTTAGAGATCAGTAGCTATTATGTTAGATATATTCCTAATTTTTAAGTCCGACTATTAATTTCTGTTCTCCCATTAAAATATTAATTGCCATACAATTTGTTCACATGATGTGATGAGCATTCTGAATTGGTATCTGATAATTGTAGATTTAGTACTCTACTTGCAATTTCATATATTTATTCTATCTTTAAATATAATGTTAAAGTGTTAGGAATTTGATGAATTAATTTTAGTACTCAAAGACACACATATAGGCATATTCTTATAGATTGACACATAATCTGTGTTTATAAGCTTCTCCTCTTTCCAATTTGGAAATCCTTAGAGCAGTATCTCTAGCACATAGAATCTCCTCTATCTCTGCTGGAGTACCTCAAATGAAAAGAAATTTTTACTTGTAAAGGTAGCCTTTTCCAACACTGAGTATCTTTGAAAGGTTGGAACACCAATGCACGCTTTCATTCAACTTTCTTCCTTAATATTATGTTGATCTGTTATTATTCTAATGATGTCGTATTAGAGTTGTGTGTGGTGGCACATGCACGTAATTCCAGTATTACGAGGCTGGGACAGGAGGATTGCAGTTTTGAGGCCAGCCTCAGCAACTTAATGAGAACCTCAACAGCTTAGCAAGGCCTTGTTTCAAAATAAAAAATGAAATGAGACTAGGGGTATAGCTCAGAGAGGTAGACTGCCCTTGAATTGAATCCCCTGTACCACAAAATAAATAGATGAATAAAACTAAAAAGATTCAAGTGGGGTGGAACACAGAGGTAGAATGTCCCTGGGTTCATTCTCCACTATGATAATAAATAATAATAACAATAATAATAATAATAATAATAATTATAATAATAATGCTGTGTTATGAACAACAGGCCTAGAGCATCAAGACTTATTTTCACTATAATGAGTGTATTAGTTAGCTTTTTTTTTTTCTTTTTTTTTTCGGTACTGGGGATTGAATTCAGGGGCATTCTACCTCCGAGCTACACCCCCTAGCCCTATTTTTTATTCTTTATTTTGAAACTGAGTCTCACTAAGTTTCGGAGTGCCTCACTAGGTAGCTGAGGCTGGCCACGAACCCGGATCCTCCGGTCTCCGCCTCCCGAATGCTGGGATTACAAGCGTGCACCACCACGCCCGGCTATTAGTTAGCTTTTTCATCCTTGTGACCAAAACGCCTGATAAGAACACGTTAGAGGAGGAAAGCCTTATTTGGCTCACAGTTTCAGAGGTCAGTCCATGGTTTTCAGGCTCCAAGAAAGAAGCATCATGGTGGCAGGGTGTGCAGAGAACAGCTGCTCAGCCTATGGCAGTTGTGAAGCAGGGAGCTAGAGAAAAGAGGGGCCAGTGCAGATGTGGTCCCCAAGGGCACATCCCCAGTGCCCCGCCTCCTCCAGTCATGCCCAGCTCCGAGCCTTGCTGCACGATAGACCAGGCCTCAGCACATGACCTTTGAGGGGGCACTCTAGATGGAGCCAGCAATGAAGTGATATTCAAGGGGTCTGCTCTGAGTGTAGCCCAGGTCTGAAGGGCAGCAATTAGGGGGCTTGTGTTCTTATAATGCCTGACTGGAACAGGGCAGGTGAACCAAAGCACGGAGGTAGAGTGTGAGGCCTCTGTTTGCATCCGTTAACTAATGGTCCATTTGTTAAAGCACATCACGGGCCCAAGCCCAGCGTGACGGGAGCAGGAATGGACACTTTGCCCAAGGTGGGACAAAGAGGAGGAAATATTACTGGACAATAATTCACAATAACATTTCTCTTTAATTTATCTCCACATGAAAGCAGGTCATTATTAGCATTCCCCTTTTTACAAATAAAACAACTGATAATCAGAAAAAAAATTAGATATTTTGCTCTGGGTTACACAAGTTAGGAAGGCCAGGAAGCAAACTTAGACCTAATAGACTGCCAAGACTCTTGTTCCATTGCCTCTCTTTAATTCAGTGCCTCCCTCTCTCCCACTCAACGTTTATTTTTCTGTCTACCTCTCTGTAGCTTGTCTATACACTATCTACATTTTCTAAACACATTTCTAAACTTCTGTCTTTACCAGCTTTACTACTTTTCCAGTTATGTTCAGCATTCTTTTAAAAAAAAACATGACTTCTAGATATTAACATCAAAATTATTTTGTATTCTTAAGCACATTAAAGTCTGTTACCATAACTGGACAAAATATTTTAAATAACTTCATAAGCATATTTGTTCAATAAACGTTCTGTCCAATTTAGGCGACAGTGAGATTCTGTGAATAAACTCTTGAAACCTCTAGGAAGTAGTGAAATATCCACATTTATCAAGAACTCCAAGCCTCCTTAAATTTTCATGGCTCTGAAATTTTAAAATATTTAAAAGGTACTGGCTTTAAAGTGGCTGGTGGTAGCTTTTATCTTATAGAATCAAAAAGGAAGTGAGTACAGCATTTTTTTTGCTTTGTTCAGAAAAAGAATTTCTCTTTTATTCAGAAAATTCAAAATTAAACATCTCTAGTTATTTGGAAAAGTGGGGAGAAAGTAGAATAATTTTAAATATAGTTTTATAATTTTTTCTGGTGTTTAAATTGGGCCTTTGGATGTAATTAGGATCTGGTTGCTCTTACAAAAATCAACTGTGACATACACGCTTGTTTTTTATGTAGATATGATCAAAATTATGAAAAGTCTAACCATATGTCTCTGTGAGATAATCTTCAGGAGATGTAACCTTTAGTTAGACTCAAATTTAGTTTCAAAAGATGAATGGAGAAAGAAAATGTGGCACACTTACACAATGGAATTCCGCTTAACCATAAAGAAGAATGAAATTATATCGTTTGCAGGGAAATGGATAGAACTGGAAAATATTATGCTAAGTGAGATCAGCCACTCTCAGAAAGTCAGAGGTTGTATGTTTTTTCTAATGTGTAGAAACTAGAGAGAAAACAAGAAACATCAGGGACTTTAAATATCGAGAGAGAGAGAGGCCAGGAGAATAGTGGAAGAGGACTAGGGGATGGAGTTGGGGAAGGAGAAAAGGAGGATTGAGGAAGAAAACAGTTCAAATAATACCAGGACAATATCTGAAGGTCTAACCACCATTTTAACTAATGTGCTCAGGGACAGAGGAGGGGGAGTAGTTTGCGATGTGGAGGGAAATACACCAAGAGTTGTGTGCACGCTTGTTTGTATCACATTGACCCTCACTAGAGTGGTTACTTGCAGTGCACTAATAACATTATTTTAAAATTATAATTTCAATTGCACATCATTTTCTTATTAAAATAGTATTCACATTTTCAACATTTACATGAACACATTCAACATCTATGTTGATTCGGTTTACTGCAACATAAGTGGTCCTTGAGATTTAAAAGAATTTACAAGATTTATAAGAAGAGAGTAAATCCATCATTTTTGTCTTCAGTTCAGTTAAAATTTTTTCTCAGTCATAGGACAAAAAAAGGAATGGAGCTGCAGAGAAAAGTGCCAGATAAAACAAGAATTAAAAAAAAAAAAAAGGAATGCAGCTTGAAAGGGCGTCAGCATTCTTTCTCCCTGTGACTTTGAGCAAATCACTACTTCTCACTGAGTTTCACTTTCTTCATCTAAAAACAACAGTGGTAAACCCTTTAGGACTTTTCAATTTATTTTGTTCTTTGATTAATAATTTCTTCATCTGTGATAAAGAAATATTTTCTGTGCCTTTGGGAGTTTCAGATGAAGCATGTGGAACCTTGCTCCTTGCTTCCACCGACACAGTATAAAGGGTGGCCTCCAGAAAGGACGTTTCATCTTAAAACTGCAAGACAGTTTAATCTCTCATAGATGTTGCTAACAAACTTTGAATGTTGCTAATAAGATATATATTGCCAAATGACTTTTAATCTCATTAAAAACTAACTCAGAGCTGGGCATGGTGGTGTACACTTGTAATCCCGGTACTTGGGAGACTGAGACTGGAGGATCCAGGTTCGAGGCCAGCCTCATCTACTTAGTGAGGCCCTTCACAACTTAATGAGACCCTGTTTAAAAATAAAGAATAAAAAATAGGACTTGGGGCTTAGTGTGGAGGTAGAATGCTCCTGGGTTCAATCCCCAGTACCGAAAAAAAAAAAAAAAAAAAAAAAAAAAAAACTAACTCAGGAGTGATTTTATGTACATGAAATGATTAGTTTCTACTTTCTTAGGAGGCCAAGTGACAGGAGCTTTGAATTTTAGAAGAAAATGCTCAAAGTCATTTAGACATTCCCCCCAAAATATTTTTTACTCTACTGAAAATTTGTGTTAACATTAGAATATGGCACCTTAAAAATAAAATTCAGAAGAGATTTGAATCGGTGCAATTGCAATGTCAACATCTGTGGGTCTTTTAGTTATCTTCTCCCTTTTAGTCTCCTAAGACCTCTCTAAATTAAAATCTGCATGGACTGATACTTTAAGTATATTTTTTTAAATCTGACATTTACTAAGTTCATACTCTAAGCTTGGTCTCCAAAACTCCTTTAGTGTATTATTGTATCACTTATTACTTATCATAGGTCATTTTTATACTTTTATTGGTGCATTGTAGTTATAGGTCATATTGAGATTCAAAGGGGCACATCCATACATGCTCCCCTTTCCCCCCATACATGTTAGATTGGTAGTGACACCTTCGTGTATGGACGGACACAGAACTATTTGAATTGTTCCCTTCCTCGAGCCTCCTTTTCCCCTTCCCACCTCCCTGTCCCAGTCCCTCCCACTATTCTCCTGATCTCTGTCCTCATCTGCCTGAAGTTACTTTTGTTTCCTATTTTCTTTCTAGTATCCACACGTGAGAGATAATTCACTTCTCATGGGTTATGTACTGTAAGGAAGTTGAACTCTAAGATATTTTAGGATCTTCTACCAGATGTGAAAATTATAGGTCTATTGTAGTGAAGACTGTCTCTCCAGATCTATTACCTTTCACCCTCATCATTATTGCTTGTGTATTTTTAACTGCATAATTTATAATATTTCTTCAACTTGAACATATAAGTCACCCCAAAATTGCTATCTCAAAAGAAGAAATACAGGCTGTGCATGGTGATGCACACTTGTAATCCGAGTACCTGGGAGGCTGAAACTGGAGGATCCAGGTTCGTGACCAGCCTCAGCTAGTGAGGCCCTCTGCAACTCAGTGAGACCCTGTTTCAAAATAAAGAATAGGACTGAGGGTGTAGCTGCCCCTGGGTAATCCCCAGTACTGCAAAAGAAGAAGAAGAAGAAGAAGAAGAAGAAGAAGAAGAAGAAGAAGAAGAAGAAGAAGAGGAAGAGGAAGAGGAAGAGGAAGAGGAAGAGGAAGAGGAAGAGGAAGAGGAAGGGGAAGAAGAAATACAGATGGCCAAGAATTATATGAAAAAAAAGTTCAACATCATTAGCAATCAGGGAAATGCAAATCAAAACCATCCTGAGATTCCATGTAACTGCAGTTATAATGGCAATCATTGAGAATACAAACAATAAGCCGGGCATGGTGGCGCACGCTTGTAATCCCAGCATTCGGGAGGCTGAGACCAGAGGATCTGGGTTCGCGGCCAGCCTCAGCTACCTAGTGAGGCACTTCGCAACTTAGTGAGACTCGGTTTCAAAATAAGGAATAAAAAATAGGGCTGGGGGTATAGCTCGGAGGTAGAATGCCCCTGAGTTCAATCCCCAGTACCGCAAAAAAAAAAAAAAAAAGAATAAGAATACAAACAATAATAAATGCTGGTGAGGATGTGGTGAAATGGGAACTCTTACAGGCTGTCAGTGGGAGATAAATTGGTACAACCTCTATGATGATCAGTAAGTGTGTATGCTCCTTAAAGAACCACCATATGACCCAGCTACACCACTCCTTAATATCTTTCTAAAAGAATTGAAGTCAGAATACCACAGTGATCCATGCATACCCATGTTTATAGCAACACAATTCACAATAGCCAAATTATGGAACCAGTCTAGGCGTCTATCAATAGATGAGTGGGTTATGGAATTGCGGTCTATATACACAATGGACTTTTACTCAACCATAAAGAAGAACAAAATTATGTCATTTACAGGACAATGGATGGAATGAGATATTATGCTCAGTGAGATCAGCTAGTCTCAAAAAGGCAGGAGTCAAATGTTTTTTTCTCATGTGTGGAAGCTAGAGAGAAAGTGGGAAAAAAAATAGAGACTTTAGATAAATGAGGAGCGAGACCAGTAGAATAAGGAAGGGGGTTAGGGGAAGGAGGTGAGAAAGGGAAAAGCAAGTTTTGAGGAAGGGAACAGTTCAAATAATATCATGTCTATATATGAAGGTATCGCTAGTAATCTCATTAACATGTGTGGGGAGGGGGAGGGAAAGCAGGGTGGAATTCGGAGGAAAACACACCAGGCGATGTGTGCATGTATTTATGTATCACTTTGAATCTCACTATGATGTATAATTACAGTGCATCAATAAAAAGTATAAAAAATATCTTAAAATGAACATTAAATCATTTAGTTCCTAGACCTCTGAGTGTATACTTGAATCTTTAAGTACTCATTTTTATTTTTTGATGCAAACCATCCTCTGTATCTTTTAGAAGGTATATCTTGGTGTTTTTCTCTTTCCAGATGTTTAGTTTCTTTGTCTATTCATGACTGACACCTAAAGATCATTCTTTTGGTAGCTCAAGTTCTGACTGTTCAGTGCAATCAATGAAAATGATGGAGGATCTCTTTTCAGTGTCAGAAGCCTGTCAGTCTTTAGCTGAAACTCTGGAAAGGATTTATTCTCTCCCCAGCTGCCTTTGCTACGAATTCTGCAGGGTCCTTGGGCTCTGGGCCTGGAGAAGCTCCGTCTATCTTTCCATCTTTCCCACCAGGAGCTGCCTGATGCGGGCCAACCTTCCTCCCTCAGGGCTCCAGAGCCTTTGAGAACCACACTGTCAACCGAGAGGGTGTATGAATCCTAAATTCACTGTCTTCTGCTCCTGGACTTGAAGGTTCCCCAGGCCAAGTAAGGAATCCCGTGATAGTCCTCAGTCCACACACCATCAGTGTTTGAAGCCAATGGTCCCAGCCAGATCTGAAGGTTCTAGACACTACTCTTAGAGTGGAGGAGGGTAGTTGATGTGTGGTTGATGAGGAGGCCAGTGGGATACTGTTGAGCAGCAAAGACCTGCTAACAAGTCATTCAAAATGGTCGCACACACTAATACAAATGTAGGCAAAAAACTCGGTGTCATCATGGGAATAAAGAGCTGTCAAGCTATTGTGTTTCCTAGACCAAAAAAAGCACAATCTACATTTTACTTGCAAATAAAAAATTGAGCATCCAATCCTTGCATGTCATACTAAATGTATCTCAGCCCTTGTGTTTCATCTCTAATTCGCAAATCTTATTAAGAGAAGATCACCCTCTTTCTTTTCTTATGAGCATGTCCCCTTTGCTATAAATTCTGCAGAGCCCTGGGGCTCACTTCATGATAGATTGGTTGTTATTTAGTCATTGTGAATTGTATAAATCCATGTAAAAATGTTTTGAGTAAGCTTTACTACCCTCTGATTTGCATATCACTTTTGTATGAAAGAACACTGCTTGATAGAAGGACTCCTGGATGTCTTTGATTTTTATATTTTTCACTTGTGGTCGGTGAGAAATCTAAATTCCATGTGCTCATAGGTAGCTTGTGTTGGTTAAGTGTATCCACTTCTAAGAACACAAGAGAGTCCTTAGGAGCACACAGGTTTGGGTGCAGTGAGCTATCCTCGCTGGGGCCCACTGGCTACAAACACTAGGGATATATGGACTGTTTTCATAAATGTGGTTATTAATAGCTGAACATCTCAAGCCTGTTTCAGTTACTCTTCAAATATTTTGACCTTGAAGGATAGTTTAAAGGACAACCAATTTAGTTAGATCTTTGCACACTGTAAATAGGTTAATCTTAAAGTTTAATAGCTTAATTTATATCAAAGCTAAAGTTTAAAGGCATTATCTTCTGTCTCAAAGAGGAATGACACAGCATTGAGAAAATCAAGAAATTTATTTCCCATCTAATTACAATCATAAAGATTTTGAATGGGATTACAGGCATGAGCCATCATACTCAGCACTTTTTTTTCTTTTTAAATAGAAGCAGGAATTCAGGACAATTGTGTATTCTTTACCAATCAAGTAAAGGTACCATATTGATGTTTTGACACTTTTTTAAAAAGAGATATATTTTGGTTTCTAAAAATAATAAATTTGATTGCATATGAATCTGGGCATTTGGTTTTGATTTGGCTTGTAGGAAAGAGTCAGTTCTCACCTCCTCATCTGCCAAGTATGGGTCACAGCAAGCTCTCAGGCGACTTTCCACTGAAGCTCTGGGAAGTAGGAATCCTTCATGGAATTTCAGAAACAAATTGTCACTGTATGAAAATATATGTATATTTTTCTTGCATTTTCTTTACTCACATAATTTTTTTAGGTTTTAAAAGCTGGGAATCTACTGCCCATATATAGGTTGCTTGTTCGTCAAATCCTTAAAGTCTCAGGATTGGGAGGGAAAGTGAAACTCATCTATTCTTATGTTTGTGTCAAGGGTAGCTAGTTGTGAGTAAATCTATCAAGCAGCTAGAACTGAATTGATGTTAAGAAGACTAGAGTCTAGACAAAGATCTCTGTTGGAAATACTATTTTCGGTTTAAATGTCTCCTTAATATGTAGACCTTTCTTACAGTAACACACTTTTCTTGTAGGTCTTTATTCATCCACCATGCCCAATACACTAGATCTTGCAATGAGAAAACTCAGATTACACATGGAGCAGACATAGCTTCCATCCTTACAGAGCTTCCTGGAAAGGCAGTAATTACATCATGAGAAGTGCAGTGAAGCTTTTTGGTGCTGCTGTATTAACTAATGCAAAAGCCCAAAGAGAATGTGGAGAGAAAAGACTTCCAAGTGTGGGGATGGCTGAGAAAGAGCCAGTCCTGTGCAAAACACCAGGGAGAGATGTTGCAGGTAGGAGAGACACAGGTATGGAGGTGGGAAGGATCTTGGCAGGACCAAGTCAGAGGTGACTGCTGCAGGAGCTTAGGAATGAAGGGATGATCGCCGAGAATGGGTTAGAGAGAGGCAGTGGCCCAATGGCTTGAAGCAGGTGTTGGTGGGGTCCATCCTTTTCTGTTATTGTTTTCATTTGTACCTGGCCTGAGATGGGGGACTGCTGGGGTCAAACACGGTGTGATGTAACTAGGCCTTGCCTCATGGTGTCTTCACTAAAACCATGGCACATCCACTCAAAGCTGGAATGTGCACCAGGAGTTGAATGTACAGGCCTTGTCCATTGATTTGGTCCTTTGGGTGATGACAAAGAAGAAACTGGGATGGGGGAGCGCCTAGGTTTTTGACTCAGCTGACCAGTGGGTGGTTTCAACTTGCTAAAATGGGGATAACCATGATAAGAACAAATTTTAATTGTTGGGATAGGTAGAAATCAAGGGTTTGATAGCAAGTGTGTTCAGTGTGTGTGTGTGTGTGTGTGTGTGTGTGTGTGTGTGTGTGTGTGTCTGTGTCTGTGTTAGAGGGTTCTAGGTTTTAACCCAGGAGCATACTACCTCTGAGCTACATCTCCAGCCCTTTTTTATTTTGAAACAGGATCTGGCTAAGTTGCTGAGGGTCTTTCTAAGCTGCTGATGCTGTCCTTGAATCTGCTGCTCTCCTGTCTCAGCCTCCTAAGTCCTGGGATTACAGGCATGCACCACTGTGCTTGGCTAGGCATATTGAGGTTGATGGATGTATTGACATTCAGATGGAGATATGTAAGCCAATAGTTTGATATGTGATTTGAGATTTGTATCCATGAGAACAGATGTGACTGACAAAGTTGCCATGAAGACTAAAGTGTAGGAACGAGCTTGAAGAACTCAACATTTAGAGGAGGAAGGAGTAGAAGATATCAGCCAAAGAGGCGGAGTCTGTCATGGTCCACATAGGAAACGATACATGCCTGCTTAGGGGACTGACCCTCAAAGGGACTAATAGCAATGTGTCATCATTCCTTGTCCATGGAGATGGACAACCAGCTGGCAGGAATTGTAGCCTATGCTCCAGAGATCCAGCCCAGCTGAGGGGACCCTGGGAGGGATCAGGGATAAGTATCCTGTCCCCATTCTTCCCCTCTCCCCTCCTCTGGAGATGCTGTGCCTTGGCCAAATCCTAGTGGAAACTAGCAATGCTGAGGACTTGATGGTGCCATCACCAGGGCAGGTTCCAGGGAATAAGAAGTACAGAGCAGCTGAGGAATTTCCTAAAGAAATCCACACACACACACAAAAAAACATCCAGTGCAGAGAGCAGACTATTTTAAATCAAGATTATAGAAACCATGCTCTTTTATGTCCAATGGTGTGTAAATACAAAGGAAATGCAGAAAATATCTATTTTGTTATCTCACTAGGGTATAACAAGAATTAAATTACTTGAGATACTGGAAATTGCTTGGTTAGTATTTTTATTGCTGAGGTCTGGTCACCCACAGAGTGAAGGAACATACCACCTCTGACAGAAAGACAGGCCTGATTTTGCAGAGACTCAGTTCATTTATCAGAAAATCTCATTTCTGAAAACAGGAACATCTCAGCACCATGTAAGCAATTTCTGACATTATTTTGTTTAGTGGTTGCAACTCCCTTATTTTATGGGAACCTCCAATTTATTAATAACAAAATATTCTATGATTTAAAAATGGAAATGCAAGTTGATACTTTTTCTATATTTCTTTATCAAAATAAATATGGAAACCATCTGTCATATGCTTCATTACTATCAAAATTTAGGGGTAGATCAGAAGACAAGAAATTAGAAGAGGATTCATGTTGGAGGAATTGTAATACTCTAACATCTGTTTTAATTTAATCTTTATCTCCTTAATAATTGGTAACTAACTGGGTAATTTTAAGAGGAAACATAGCCATAGAGAGAATTCCATATGGCAAGAAAGTAAAATTTAAATGAATGCTATTGTCTTAAAGTATAATAATTAAATTAGCAGACCCCATTCTGAGAGATGTCAAAGAGCTAAATGGCTCATGCATTTAATTAGTAACTATTTATCAAATCTTACAATCACCAACAGTTCTATTAATAGAAATCATTTTAGGCTGTAACATCTATTAAGTACTAGAAGTTAAAGCCAATTTGTAAATTCTGCTATTGAGAGGGACAAAGGTGATGAGTTTATTTTTTCTTAATCCTGTGAGTTTTTTTACAGTGAAATATGGAGCCCAAAGCAAAACTTGAAATAATTAAGATGTATATATCCTCTCTCTCTCTCTCTCTCTTTTCTCATTTCTTAGTTTGTGGCTCTAACAAAACCTGCTGTTCTCTTATAAATTTACATGCAGATGTCTCAGGTTAAGTTCTCAAGTCTACTATCCCACAATGGTGTGGCAGCAAAGCTGACTTTTATTACTAAGTTCAGAGGCATTGGTGGTAAAAGGCCTCATTTCCAGTGATAATGTTTCCTATTTCCTTCAAAAAGACAGAAAGCTTTTTGACTTACTCATATGCAATCGTACTTTAAGCAAATGCCTAAGTATTTTGCTCCAAATAAATCAGAAAACTGCCATATTTTTGGTTAGTTCAGATCCATTTATGTGACACATTTATTTACCTAGGTTTCCATTAGGCAATAATGTTTAATTGGCATTTTTTAATTGGTTGTGTCATTAATGACTCCAAAAATTATAAAAAAAACAAAAACAAAAACAAAAAAAAACCTTTGAAGTGTTTTCATGAATACGAAATGAAGATTTTTGCTTGGCATCATATTTTTTATGTGTATGCATTTTATTTTTATTTTTATATTTTAGTGCATCATAATTATACATCCAAGTGAGATTCAAAGTGATACAATCATATCTGCACACAGCACTACTTCCTTCTTCCTTCCACATTCCACCCCACACCCTCTCTTCCCTCGCTGTGCAAGTTAGCAAGGTTGCTAGTATACTCCTAGGAATCTTTTGCATTGTTTATCTAAGTTTCATGGTCCACATTTGTCATGAGCAAGTGCACCTGCAGCCTGAATATTTGGCATTCTTCATTTCCTTTAAAGACCAGACTCTATGTAATTGATGTGTATTCAGTGACCTCCTATATCTGTTGTATATATTGATTGGAGAAATAACCTTTTCTCTTTCAGCGATCTAGAAGAATTTCAACCTAAAAAGTTCTCATTGGAATGGTGAATTTCTCTAATGTGCAAGTGGAGGGCGGAGTAGGGAGCAGGGTGCGACACGGAGAAACAGACCAAGTGCTGTGAATATGTCTGCATGTATCACTTTGAACCTATGATGTACGATTACAATGCACCAATAAAATCATTTAAAAAAATAAGAAGAATGTGGGTGTGCAGTCAAGTGATGCTCTCTCCCAGCAGAGTCCAGCTCTGTGCTGGTCCAGGGCTAGTGTGTTCAACGTGGAGCTGGTCTGGACTTTGTGGTGATGTACACGCAGGGAAGGAGGTGAAATTGGGTGCTCACAGCAAGCCCAAATGCTGTCTGCTTTTCCCCGAGCTCAGGTGTACAGTTCAGAGGTGAGCTTGCACCATTACAAACCTACTGACGGAGGCCTGTCAACCCACCCTCGCACCCTCGCTTTCTCTCACTGATTTACCTGGAGTGGGGAATGGATTTCTGTAACTGATGCTTACCAGGCACTTAGCAGGGTTCCTTTGACTGTAATGAACTTTCTGCTTGCAAATGTTGTTAACTCACAGAAGAGGCTAGTTTCCAGTATTCCCACCGGCACTGCACTTTTCAGCAAATGGCAGAAGTAAAATCCTCGTTCAGCGTAACCTGCAAACCCACTATCTTTACTCACCTGCTGAGCTGTTTTGCCAGCTGCATCAAAGGTGCCATTGCTCACTGTCAGCATAGTGGTCAGTGTCATCTGAGTCTCTCAGATCTGCATCTATTGCAAGGCTAGTGAGCTCACAGGAGCCGTTGGTCATGATTCCCACATCTTTGCCAGGAGTGTAGGACTGAGCTATGTCATCCCATTTCCAATGCCATTTTTCTTCTGTTTTCTTTTGATGGACATATGTTTTTGTTTTCTTTTCTTTTTTTATGTGCCAAATTTTTCTTTTCCCCAGCTGGGTAGATTTTTTCGTCAAAGAACTTTCCTGTGGTATTACATGTATCAATTGCCATTTGTTTAGCAGAAGCCTTTGGTAAAAAAGAACATAATGATTTAAAATTCTCATCTGGCTTATTTTACATTTTTCAGAGAGCAATTTCACTTATCCTTACATGTATAGTAATTTTAGGTTCTGCAGAGGCATAATTTCAGCGTGTGAACAAAGCACATCGTACAAGTAGCAAGTTGAAGAACCCTGCAGAGCCAATTTTGTGCAATTCAGGCAAAACCTAAAACAAACAACCTAAACAGCATCCTTTAATGGGACCACCCAAATTGAGAAGATCTGATCTTCCCAGATAACTGTATCTCTTCAACTCTGTTTTGCTATTTTACAAATAGAGCTCCAGCATACCTCATCCATACATGTTAAAACTGACACAGGGGCTCCATCTGATGTCGCAGGGAAATGAGATGGTCCGTGTACAGCCGAGTAGTGCAGGGTACTAGGTAGCCCACAGCTGGGATTAGAAACACATGTGTTTCCATAAGTGCTTTTGAAAATGGGACCTCAAAAAGTAACATTAACTTAAGCTGAGTGTGGTGGTGGCATACAGCTATGATTCCAGTACTTGGGAGACTGAGATGGGAGAGTCCCAGGTATAAAGTCAGCCTCAGCAACATAATGAGATCCTCAGCAACTTAGCAAGATCCTGTTTCAAAATAAAAACCTGAAAAATAAAGGCTGGGAGTGTAGCTCAGAGGTAGACTGCCCCAGGTTCAATCCCCAGTCCCTCCCCCCCCAAAAAAAGCTAACTTAGACAAGCCATATTAATTCATTCTCTCTCCTCCCTGCTCGCTCTCTTCTATTTCTCTTAGAATTATCGCCCCACCCACAGCTTTATTTACCTCAGACACATAATGGCAAATACTGAATTTTAATGCTTACATGTGAAATATGTGAAATCTAATACATGTAAACCCATGGAAACAGAAAGCAGAAAGGTTGTTGCCAGGGGCTGGGCAGTGGGATAATGCAGGAAATTTGGTCAAAGGGCATAATGCTTCAGCTAGAAGATCATTAAGTTGACTCAGTCCCATAAAGGCTGCACACACTAGGTTTGTAATAAAATTGAAGCAGTTAATAACTCACCCAGTAGAGGAACACCATTGAAATGCTTCTGCAAGCCTCACAGGTGGTCTTACGAAATGTGTGCCAGTTTCTCATCCTAGCACTTTCCAGAAGAAAGAGACATTTTGCAAATAGGAACAGAGAAAAATAGAAAAATCGGTAAAATGCCATTTTCTTGAGCTGATTTTAGTCATGGCTTGCCTAACTAATTGTGTTAACTATTAGTTAAAACTAAATAGTGTTTCTCCTTCCTTCCTTCCTTCCTTCCTTCCTTCCTTCCTTCCTTCCTTCCTTCCTTCCTTCCTTCCTTCCTTCCTTCCTCTTCTCATACTGGGAACTGAACTAGGAATCTCTATCTCCGAGGCACGCTCCCAGCCTTTTTTATTTGTTTTATTTTGAAATACAATCTCGCTATATTGCTGAGGACCTTGCTGAGTTGCTGAGACTGGCCTCAAACATGCAATCCTCCTGTTTCTGCTCCCCAAGCACTGGGATTGCAGGCATGCTCTGCTGAGTCCAGGTATGCGTTTCTTTCATCAGAATGAAATAAGCTCATTTCAGTTTAGTGGCTGAACTTCCATAGTTAAAGACTTAACTCTTTGGTGTGAGTAATATGTCAGGTATTCAGACACATGATTGGACATTTTAAGGAGGACAGGTGACAGAAAAGCCAGTTATGGGGGTTCCAGGTCAGGTGCTGCAGCTTGGAAGAGGGCCCAGGCCCTGCCTGCAAGATTGTAGACCAGCATGTTTTTGTTTTTGTTTTTGTTTCTTGTACTGGGGACTGAACCCAGGAGCATTCTATCTCTATCTATACCCACAGCCCTATTTTAGTGTTTATTTTGAAACAAGTCTTGCTAAATTTCTGAGGGTCTCACTAAATTGCTATAGCTGGCCTTGAACTTGCAATTGTCCTATCTTAGCCCCTCCAAGTATTGGGATTACAGGCACATGCCACCATGCTGGGCTGCAACCAACACTTGAAGTCCGTTGGGACCAAACAAAAGGCCAACTCTAGTATGGAGGCCCACACCTCCTGACCTGAGAGGCAGATGGCATCCCTTTTGCTGGAATGGATGGATGCCAGGGCAGGAAGCCATCTCACAGCTTCTGGAGTGATTTTCTGGTGAACTTTGTCTTAGTATTCCAAATAGTATGACTATGGACCTGGCTAAGATAATCCTTAGCTGAAAACAATGTGGCCATATCTAATCACACATGAATCTCTGCTGGCCATGGAGCAGAGAAAGAATGCTTATGATTAGAGTGGTATTTCTCCATTCAGTTCTCTGAAACAGAGGGATGGCCTTCCTAAAAGTGCGAATGCAGCTTCAATTAAAGCCTAAAATACCTCCTGACTGAAAATGTGCTTTTACACATCCAATAGAATTCACAGTATTTTAATGTGTCAAATGTGATTTTCCTTGCAATAGAGAAGCTAACTTCGTCTAATTATCGCTTTTGAATTTTTCACTTGTTTCATTATTTCTTAACTATCAGAAGAATGTGAGACATATTTTTGTTAATTGTTAAACACAACACAGTCATTTCTGATACATGGAAATTGTGCTCACAAGAGAATGACCTCCAGTTCATGGGTGACAGGGGTTCTCTCCCCCTTGCCTCCTGCTCTGAAATGGAGCAAGCTGGAGAAGAGCAGGAAGGGAGGGAAAATGAAAGAAAAATCCTAGTTTTAAAAATTAAATTTCATTGAAAAATGCCTGTTCTTAGCATTTCTTCTCGGTGGAATTATGCAATATGTTTTCTTTGTAAATCCTATTTTAACTTGCTATAGTATTGTCATGGCTTGCGTTTAAAAAGTCCCCCAGAAGCTCATGTGTTGATAGCACGTCCCCAGTGCAGGAAGTTCAGAGCTGGAGCATGGATGGAGGAGTTTGGGAACCAGACATGTCCTGGGGGCTCCCTTGTCTCTCTTCCTGTTTCTGGCTACCCTGCCTGAATGGCGTTCCTCCACCACTTGTTGCTGTGGTTTCTGCCTTGAAGCCAGCCAAATATGGAAATATGGACTGAACCTGAAATTCTGAGCCCAAAATAAACCTTTCCTCCTCTGGGTTGAGCTGGTCGGTATTTTAGTCTCAGTGATGGAAAATCTTGCCAAAGCAAATGTTTTTTCAAGGTCCATCCATATTGTGGCATGTGTCAGAATTTCCTTTCCTTTTTTATTTATTTTTTGACCAAATAATATTGTGTTAAATGCCAATATCACATTTTCTTTATCTATTCAACAATTGACCTGTATTTTAACTGTCTCCACTTTTCGGCTATTATGAATATTGTTTCCGTAGACATTTATGCCCAAGTTCTTGTGTAGAAGCACACTATAATTTATACTTGCTTTGTAGAACACAAATTGTAACTAACTTTTCCTGGTTTTCAAAGGATCCTGGAAACCCACTAAATTTTATACCATAAGATTTCCAGTTCAACCACTTTGTTTTGATATAAGAAAACTGCAGCCCCTAGATATAGTTAATTGCCCAATGTCTTCCAGCAAAGTTAGCAATGTAAGTCAAACTCTGCTTGTGACTGAGGGCTAGTCCAGTGTTCTTCATACTGTCCACTAGAGAAATATCCTGGGTGTACTTGATCTGAACTGGGATTGATGAGTTGACAACTATTTTTATAATCATTTTTCTTTAGAGAACCGGTTTGTCTTATAAATGCTTCCTACATGTAATTGTACTTTTAAGTATGATATTTGATGTTGAAAACAGAATAAAAAGAATGTGAGTATATAGCATGTTGAATGTTAAAAGTATATACTTATAGGCATGTGCCAATAATGATGACATTTCCTACAAGTAGTTTCTAAAATCAAATTTGAATTATATTTTCTGGACTCTCAATTGGTAAAAGATTTAGTGTAACAACAAATACTTTAGCACATAAATAATGGAAATGGATATTGGTTAACTTGCATAAGTTAATTTGCCTGCTTTAAGTCAATCACAGCATAATATGCTGATTTGACTCTTGAAATATAGAACTTGATCACATCTTTTGTGCTAATTAGAAATGGGATCTTGAAAAAAGTAATCTGTTTATTTTAAAATATGCTTTTATTGGAGCATCATACTTATATATCTTAGTGAGCTTCGTAGTGATACAAACATACACGCACACAGCCCTTGATGTGTTTCCCTCCGTATCCACCCTCACCTTGCCTCCTGGTAATTATTAATGAGATTCATAGTAATATCTTCATATATGGACATAGGAAACTTGAACTGTTTTCCTTCTACAATTCTCCTTTTTCCCCTTCTTCACCTCGCCTCCCCAATTCCCTTCCGCTATTTTACTGGTCTTCCTCTTCATGTATCTGAAGACCCTTTTGTTTCTTATTTTATTTCTAGCTTCTACACATGAGAGAAAACATATGAGCCTTGACTTTTTGAGACTAGCTGGTCTCACTTAGCATAAAATTCTCTACTTCCATCCATTTTCCTGCAAATGACATCATTTTGCTTTTTATGGCTGAGTAAAATTCCAGTGTGTGTGTGTGTGTGTGTGTGTGTGTGTGTGTGTGTGTGTGTGTGTCTGGAGAGAGAGAGAGAGAGAGAGAGAGAGAGAGAGAGAGAGAGAGAGAGAGAGATCATATTTTTTTTATCCATTCATTTGCTGTTGAAAACGTAGGTTGGTTCCATAATTCGGCTATTGTGAATTTTGCTGCTATAAGCTACCCCACTCCATGGTATCTTTCCAAAAGAATTAAAGTGAGAATACTATAGTGATACATGCATATACATCTTTACGACTATCTATTTCCTTTTTTGTTACATCATCTTTGAAAGGACTAGATATGTTTATATTTAGAGTCCCTTAGACATCAAGTGCTATGACTTCAAGTAGCACTTTGAGTTATTTTGAGAAACACATCACATATGTAATAATACATATAATTGGGCAGAAGCTCTCCTGTATCAGCATTCACATGAGTGGCAGGAGAGAGTCACAATGTGAAAAGAAGTCTAGAAGGAACCACCTCATTCTAGCTTAGCTTTGCCATCTCAGGTTTCTGTGACTTTCTTGGCCTATATTTTCCTTGGTTAAGGGTGATAGAAAGGTCCTCTTCTTTACATCCCTCAAATGGGATTCAATGGATTATTGGCTTTTGCACTCTAGGGTACAGTGGCAGAAATCCTCCATCAATTAGGGAAGTATAGAGCAATCCCTAGCCTGGAAATGGCTGGGATGCTTACAGCAATGACATTATCAGGAGAGGAAGGAGTTATATACATGAGAAGATATACTTTTATTAGATTATCTTGAAAACCACTTTCTTATTTAGCCAGACTTTCATTTTTCAGAAATGACAAAAGCTGCTAGTTTGGGCAAGAGCAGAGTGATGGGAGGAGAGGGTACCGACCTGCTGTCTTAGCAGATGCTGAGTTATGTAGGGCCACACGGGTGCCTCTGCTTCACATACACAGTTGGGCTCTTTCCTCCTCTTTAGAACCGTTCCTTCTTTTAAGGAAATGTATATTCGTTGCTGTTTGCAGAGCAAGGACAATCTACAGCAACACTGCTAACATTAACATCGTGTTTAAGATCTACCAGCATAAACAACAAAAAAGAAAAAGATTTCTCCCAATGAGAAGTCCACATCCCACTATCCTCCATGGGACCAGATTCCATGGTGGATGGGAAACTTCCAGCCATGATGCTGTGATTCTATATGGAATGGCCCTTTGAAGAGCTCATAAATTGGTGTTGGGAGTTGATAACGTTGAGTCTCAACAGCAGTGGATACATCCATTGTAACGAATTTATCTGGGTGGTGACTGGAGGCGCGGCCTTGGGAATTACATACATAGATATGGTTCCTCCTCCTCCTGCTCATGCTCTTGCTTCTAGCCTCCTTGATATGAGGAACACAACCCATGTGGTCTTCCTCTTTCTACTTCCTCCAGCTCCCAAGCCCTGAGATCCGTGGTCTCTGGCCTTTTACATGGACTGAACCCGAAACCGTAAGAAAATAAATCTTCTTTCCTCGAAGCTATGTGGTCAGTCTTGTATATTATAGCTGCAGAATGCTGACTGGAACACATGGGAACCAGAGCGTTCAACTTTCTAACCTGTATAGGCATGGTTTCTGTTGGGGACAATTGTTATTCCTAAATCATCATAGTTCTTTGAGCCTGACCCACTTTTTCTCTGAAACACAATTTTCAGTGTTATTCTGTTTTGCTGTTGCTGTTGAAGGTCTGGGCTTGTAGCTATTAACTTGGTAAATGAAAACTTTGAGGTGGGCGTCCCTATAGTAGTGCCAGTGATAACACTTTAATGCGATTCTTTGGAACACAGTTTTCTGTTATAAATGATTGGTCTGTAATATGCCTGGTCTGTTTCAAAGAACGAAGCCCACTAACACTGATGGAGCCTGTCTGCCAAGTCCTCAGCCTGTGGGAGCACCCTCTGTGTGTGGGACCACATGACTTACACTGGAGCCACGAATCTGAACCTAGAGCTCCTGCCATCTCCTCTCCTCAGAGGATTCAGGGACTTGATCACCTTGCACAGCTGAGTAGCTTTGGGTCACCTCTTAATTTTATTTTATTTTATTTTATTTTATTTTTATTTTTTTTGCGGTACTGGGGATTGAACTCAGGGGCATTCTACCTTCGAGCTATACCCCCAGCCCTATTTTTTATTCTTTATTTTTAAACCGAGTCTCACTAAGTTGCGGAGTGCCTCACTAGGTAGCTGAGACTGGCTGCGAACCCGGATCCTCCGGTCTCAGCCTCCCGAATGCTGGGATTACAAGCGTGCGCCACCACGCCCGGCTACCTCTTAATTTTACATCAATTCAAGGAGGAATGGTATCCTTTTTGCCAGTTTGACAATATTACATTGCAAGTGGCTTTAAGAGGGGAGGGGTTGAAAGTGGCAGGAAAATGGATACTCATGGCAGATAGGCACACTCTCACCAGCCCACAGCCCGCCTCCACTCCCTAGGGCAGGGGTCTCAGGTTAGTAGGCTGAGGTCAAGGGGATATTCAGGAGCAAGCATGAGCCTCTATGGGGTGCTGCTTCTGGGGGACTGTGGCAGCACAGAGATGGCACTAGTAATCGAGTCTTATCAGAGATGGACTGGATGATAAGATGAGGGAGGACAAGTTGGAGGGCTCACAGGAGCTGAGACAGTGACAGATGACGGGCTGCTTGGACTTTGAGCAATGACCAGTAGCAGGGGCACCTCCAGGCAAGGTCAGGGTACCTTGAGGAAAGGGTGGGGAAAACCCAGACAAGGTCAAGGTAGATGCAGGGCTCCAAGAATCCAGTTACCTCATGGGAAGGAAAGGAAGCACCTCCCAGAAGCTGCTGTGTTCTCTCTTTCATGACAGTTTCTACCATAGTTTTAACAGATGAAACCTGGACAAGTGAGTTAAAAATTAAATGAGTAGATGAGTAAAGTATAATTGGAGGAATAAACAACCAGACCTCAGATTAGGAAGCACTTCTTACTTTTAACCATTACTATCTCCCTGATTTCTCTTCCTTCCCCAGGAAGCAGCATGACTCAAAACACCTGCGCACAGACACACTGTATGAGCATCTCTCTGCAAATACTCTGCCAGGACTCAAACAAATAGGAGATTGGAGATTAAGGTTGGAAAATGCCTCTTGGCACTTTGCCCAATTCTTATCTTGGCAGGATTTGTTTTGTTTTGGTTTGTGTCTTAGGCTTTTTAGTATTCACTTATCTCCTGTTATTTCACTATTTTTAATTTTATCTTTAATTCAAAGGAAAATGAATGGAATTTGAGAACATTATGCTAAGTGAGATCACTTATATTATCTCTTTTGAGTCATAGATTGTAAGGATTTGATTTCTATTATTATTTTATTACAATAGAGTTTCTCTTTTTGTGTTTTCACTATACTTTCATTGGTGCATTGTAACCATACATCATCTTGAGGATCATTGTGATAGAAATATATATACACACAGCACGGCACCTGGTGTGTTTCCCTCCGGATCCGGCCCTGCTCTCTCCCCCTTCATAATATTGAAATTGGTATTAATAGCTTCAGAAATATGCATGGGCTTGTTTGAGCTATTTCTTTCAACTAGTTTCCACTTTCCCCTTTCTTTCCTCCTTCCTCCCCCAATCCCCTTCCCCTATTCTACTGGTCTCTCTCCTTATCTGAAGTCCCTTTTATTCCCTAGTTTATCTAATAGCTTCTATAAATTAAAGAAAACATAGGATTCTTGACTTTCTGAGACTGGCTGATCTCAGCATATTTTTATCTAATTTCATCCATTGTCCTATAAATGACATAATTTTGTTCTTCTTTATGGCTGAGTAAAATTCCATTGAGATGTATGTGTGTGTGTGTGTGTGTGTGTGTGTGTGTGTGTGTGTGTGTATGTGTGTGTGTATGTGTATGTAATCATAGTTTCATAACCCAACATCTGTTCATAAATACCTAGACTGGTTCTATAGTTTGGCTATTAGGAATTGTGCTGCTATAAACATGGATATGTGTGTGTCACTATTATATTCTGACTTTAATTATTTTGAAAAGATGCCCAGGAATGGTATAGCTGGATCATATGGTGGTTCTATGCCCAATCTTCTGAGAAGTCTCTGCACTGATCTCCATAGCAGCTGTACTAGCTTGAGATCCCAACAGTGTATTAGAGTTCCTATTTCCCCATATCCTTGAGAACATTGATTATTGTTTGTGTTCTTGATGGTGACCATTCTAACTGAAGTTAGATGGAATCTTAGTGCAATTTTGATTTGCATTTCCTTGATTGCTTTTGTTTTCCAAAAAACAAAATAAATAAACAAACAAACAGCACAAGTTTCATTGCTGTTTCTCCTTTGCCTTTGGGGAGCTTTCCTTTTTTTTATTATTTTTCAGCACGGATTTTTTTATACGTTTCTTGAGTACAACAGGGTTACATAGACATTTATGACATATCAATCATTGTCAGATCACAAATAGCACCACTTCTTCATTTTACATGTATAGCCCACATTCTTAACATAGCCGGGTCAAGCAAACTTTCTAGAGTCATAAAACCATACTCCTTTAGGGTCATATGTTTACTTTCTAAGAAGTAGGAGGATCTTTCATCTACGCATCCTAGGAACAATCTCCAGACTTCGAGACGCCAGTGTAGCCATAGCAGAAGAGTCAGTATAATTACTCATATATGCAGATAGCAACTGCCAGGAGGGAAAGGGCCCAGCTGGGCTCCCACAACTCTTTGGGGAGCTTTCCTAACAGAGCAGGCAGCCTCCACACCCTGCCTCTGCCAGGTGGAAACTAATTCTAGCCTTTTCGGGTTGGGTTCCTTTTTGTGGTAGCTGTTTAGGCGCAAACACACACAGAAATGCTAGGAATAGACCCCACTCTGGGTCAGTGAATGAGCACCCCACAGAGACTTTTTCTTCTGTTTTTCATAGCCAATATGGCAAAACATGTCTTTGTAAATTTTTTCAGTATAGAAAGATTGGGATTTTGGGCTCCTCAGTAAAGTCTGCTTTTTAAAACATTTCTGAAGCTCGAAAAGATAAAAATGGTTTCCACAAAGTCTAGAAAACTCCCAGAATTTATTTTTGACTCAGCACACATTACTTGGGATGTACAGTTCAAGTGTGTTCCTAGTCCCTCGCAGGTACTCTTTGTCAACTTGGAAGGGCTGTGGTACCTGGGTACTTGGTTAAACGTTCTTCTAGATGTATCTGCGAAGGTATTTTTAGATGAGATTAACTTTAAATCAATGGACTTTGTGTAAAACAGCTTACTCTCCATAATGTGGGTGGGCTTCATCCAAATAGTTGATGGCATTAATAGAAAAAGACTGCTTTCTTCCAAAGACAAGGGGGTTTGGGCAGCTGACTGCCTCTGGACTGAAACTGTAACATCAACTCTTCCCTGGATCTGCACTTTTCTAGCCTCTCCTGCAGATTTTAGAACTTCCAGCCTCTACAATTACATAAGCCAATTCCTTGAAATCACTCAATTTCTCTATATAGATGAGTGGATAGGTAAATAGGTAGGTAAATGAATGGATGAATGGACAGATGGATGGACACATACGTTCACAAATGTGTAGACACATAGGTGGGTGTCGATGAAAAGATACACACATGCATTTTGTTGCTTGTGTGTCTCTGGAGAATCTTGACTGATTCCTAGTGATGGGTGCTTTGTTCTTTCTCACTAGGGAGCAAAAGTATGTGCTATCCTTTAACTCTTTGAGGTATGTTTGTTGAAACAAAGGAGGCTTTCCCTTTTTCTCAATGTTACTAACTTCCAATTCTTTTTTCACCTTTGAACCAACATTTTGATATGTATCCAGCTGAGTGTCTATAAGTATATATTAATGCTATCTTTTGTGCACAGAAGTTTTTAAAATTATCTTGGTCACATTCAAATAGAGGTCATCATGCTCAGTATAATTTTGAAGTTGAGAATATTTATTTTCTTCTACAACTGATAGCATATATGATACATAAAGTATTTTCTAGTCCCATTTGTACCAGCATTTAATATAAATCGGAGTTCAAGTCAGGTGTGGTGGTGTACTCTTGTAATCCCAGCATTTGGGAGGCTGAGACCAGAGGATTTGGGTTCGCAGCCAGCCTCAGCTACTTAGTGAGGCACTCTGCGACTTAGTGACACCCTGTTTCAAAATAAAGAATAAAAAATAGGGCTGGGGGTGTAGCTCAGAGGTAGAATGATCCTGAGTTCAATCCCCAGTACTGCAAAAAAAAATTGGAGTTCATTTGTAGAGACATTATGGGGGTAAATCAAAATCATTAATGGTAGGTAGAGCAGGATAGGATATGAATCTGTCACCTTTATTTTCAGTTAAAACAGGAAACACTGAGCCAATGCTAATTTGCAAATCTTTGTGGGATGGAATCCAGTGCAACACACTGGCTTCAAGGACTCTCCCTAACGGGAAAATGGACCCTTTTGCCTGTCTTCAGCAGTATTCATATTGCACACCTGTAAAGCCCAGGGGAGTGACGGGTCCCCGTTAAGTAATAGGTTACAGGCCACACGTAAGTTTGGCAGTGAGGATCAGTAGAGACTGAGGCACTCAGGAGCTGCTGCTGCTGCTGACGATGATGATGATGACGACGATGACGATGACAATAATAATGAAGATGGAATCCAATGGCCCTTTTCCTGTCACTGCCCGTGCACAGCTCAGTAGGCCCATTGTGACGGAAGTTGGGATGTATTTGTTAATGCAGCAAGTTGCTGTTGAATGAGTTTGCTCTCCTCTCAAGAACATCTCTCTCTGCTTTTCATGCTTACTCCCCTGAATGAACAGAGGACTAATTCAGAAAATGAATAAGTGAGGTTGTCTTTGGGAGAGCAAGAGAATCCTGTGGTGGCTGCCAGGCAATGGTCATTGATGTATTTGTCATAAAATTCACCCACTAAAATATTCATTACCATGCCATTTGTTCATATGGTGTGGTGAGCATTCTGAATAGGTACCAGGTATTGTGGGTTTAGTATCTTACTTAAAATTGTTCCAGGTTGTTAAGTTTGGTTTTCTTAAGCCTCCTCTTTATCTCCTCTGTCAAGTGTTTTATGCATTTTCCAGACAATGTTTTTTTTCCCCAGTATTTTCAGCATGTAACCTTCATCCTAGAAATATATCTGGCCTCTTTCTGATTGCGTTTTGACTTATACCAGTCTCCACTGACATCTCTATTTTTCTTGCTTCTTTGGGAAAATAGTAGGAAAGAAAACAGAATTTGGAGTCTGACTACTGTGTCTGAATCTCTGGTTAAGTTGTTTCTTTAATGCTTCAGTTTTTGTCTCTGTAAAAAATATATAAAACTACTACTCCTGATTTGGCTGGCATGTACAGGGAAGTAGGTGGAATAGCAGGTAGGGGTGGAGGGAGGCACACCACGGGCTGTGTGCACATGTGTTTGTATCATATTGAACCTCACTGTGATGTCTGATTGCCATACACTAATACAAGTATAAAGAAAAGAAAAAGGCAAGGATAGCTTTCAGCAGAGTTCTAAACACATAATAAGTGACCCATAAATGCTACTGAATAAATGAAGCAAAGTAGGAAAAATTACACACACAATACATGAATATATATCTATAGCTTTTAGCTCATAGAGTTGTTTTAAATTTGTATTTAAGTATATTTAAATTTATAGAAAAATATAGCCAGGATTTTAAATATTTAGTTACCATTAAAATTTTTCCCTTTGAATCAGTTTGTTACTTATTTTAGTATTTTTTTTTTAACCAACACATGTATTTAGCCTCTGAAAATGATTTTTCTTTTTAAATTTCCAATGGTAATTAGTTTATATAAACAAAGGGTATGATAAATTGTGAATTTTTTAACTACTAGGCATTTCTGTATGGCTATTTTGTATGTGCCTAGCACACATTAAAAGATCAATACATAATTATTTTATGACTTGTTGTGCAATGCAAATATGTGTATTGGAGTTTATGCAAATTTGATGTCATTTCATGACTGTGCCAACAAGATTGTTTTCATCTTTCTGTAAACAATGTCAGTAAATACTTCAGTGCTTTATTTACTGTGTGGAGGGTCCCCTGCTAGACCATGCCAGGAACAGTTGTAAGAATAGCCAATATCCTTACCCACTTTTGGCCAAGCATTGCTCCAAGTACTTAAGCAAATTATAGTCTCCATTACTAAAGTGGCCTAGAAAGGGCTTCAAGAATTCCTATCTGGCATCCTGTGCCTTGAACAATTGTGTTATATTTCTACCAATATACAGAGTCTGTGCCTTTGGGAGTGTACCACTTCTTCACACTGTGATGCTTGTGACCAGGAACACAGCCACCTCTTGTGTCCCCTTTGTTCTATCGTGGAACCTGCTCTTATACTTATCAGCCTCTCAAGTTCTCTGGGTTTTTGGAATTTTCACATAGATGGCAATGCAAGCTTTCCATTGGGGGAAATCGTTACTTTTAATTGATTTTTGTTGTTGTTGTTGTTGTTCTCAATCTTTATTTATTCTAACATGAAGAATTTTGCTTAAGTTCTGAGGGGTTAATTTAGGGAAAAATAATTCAGTAAATGGAAACTATAGCCTTTTCTTAAACTATCTTTACCACGCTAGTGTCAGGACTTCTGAAATCAGCGCTTCCTCTGAAATAGCTCTTCATTTGTAGTGAAACTTGTAGGTGGTAATTATTGCTGAAAGCAAACCTATAACAGTGGAAAGTTCCATTCAGCAGCATGAATCACTAGCCTGAAATTTAATGTTGAGCTTTTAAACAAATAATAAGAGGAGCATCTTACTATGTCCCTCATTGACCTTTGTCTTTCAAGATAATGAAGATCAAATAATCTCTCTTTATCACTGTCACCAAGGAGTGAGCATGCACTTACCTATGCAGGTACAAGCACAAGGGCCCTTCCGTCCTCCTCTGTGTCTTTGTATCCTGTGACACAGGGAGAGCCCCCACTTAGCTAGAAACCCAAGAAAGCTCCCTCTTCCTTTGCTGAGCAGGCTTCGTTTTCTCTGTAAAGAAATATAATGGTGACTGCTCAATGTAGAGTTCTCTCTTTCATATACACACACACACACACACACACACACACACACACACACATACCATATACACAATTTATATATATATATTTATATATATACACATTTTATATACCATAAACAAATATACTATATATTTATATACCATTATATATACATATATACAATTTAAATACTACATATTTATATAGCATTTACATATTATATATATATGCAACATATATATAATAATTTCATTTTATATCGAAGCAAAAATTTTTGGCAAAAAAAATAAATATTTTCTGCTTTTCCATTTTCTCTGCATCCAAAGCCATTCCCCACAAACTTCCTTGTCTCCAATGATTTGAAGCTCACTCCAAATGTCTCTGGTGTTTAACAAAGTATCACATATCGGTTTATGGAACTTTTCCCATCCCTCCTCCCATCACACTATTTTTTGTCTCAAGAGTTTCAATCTGTTTTATTCATTTGTGTTCCTTGTGACTTGAAAGATGTTAAGGAAGAATGCAGCTGAGAACACGTGCCCCAGTAAGAACCATGACTAGCCAGCACTAGTTCCCTAGTTCTCATGAGCTCTAAAATTTAAAAAAACTCATATTAGTAGATGAGGCACTAGAAGGACATCCAATTGATCAGACTTCATTATTGCACTGAAGGAACTGAAAGAGATTCCCAGATTGTTGTGAGCAGAGGTTTATTTGCAAGTGGGGGAGATAACCTCAAATATGGAAGGTGGCATGCAGCTTCCTGGTATGGCCCATGCTGATCTAGAGCTGGAAGAATAAGGATTTTCCAGGGGAGAGAGCCTTGCAGGCAGAAGAGGGAACATGTGCTTCCCCACTATGATTTGTTCCATATCCATCCAGGTATTCCAGAGCACTGGGAGGAGAGGACGTTCCAGACACATCTGGGATGAACCTTTCTCTTGGTTGATGTTTACTGTGCCCAAAGGACAACGTTGAGACAGAAGAGTGAAATCCAGGCTGCATGGGGAACTTGAGGGCTTGGATAAACTAAAGGAGCAGAACAGGGAGAAGATAGTCTGAGGTTTGGAATATTAATTGGGAAACTGTATAACACAAATTGGAGGCAGAATGAGAGACAAATTAGGCACCAGTGTGTCCACGTAGAGGCGACTAATGTTTTGTGGACACGTGTGTGTGTGTGTGCTGCTTAGCTCAATTAAATAAAGCCTGTCCTTCTGATTATTTTTCTTTTTAGTGAGATGGTGAATCAACTTTTTAAGAGCTCACTTTTAGATTTTCTCCTTTTAACTGATTATGAGTCCGTAGCTCCTTGTGAAGCATGCATACAAAAAAACTTTCACAATAGGGCAGCAGAAGCTACTTAATGGGGAGTTATAGAAGCTAAGAAGATTGTCAAAAGGCAAGTTTATTTGAATCCACTTGACTTTTAAAATTATCTCTGTTATTATGATACTTAGGATGGGGATATGTTAAAGAAGAGAAATGGCCCTATTATCAAAACATCAGTGATACACATAAGCGATGCAGTGGTATGAAATCCAAGTGTATAAATATTGCCAAGCAGCTGTTATTTCTCTATCCTCTGCCATACTCCAAACGCTGCTGCTAAGGAATTTACTAAGACGTGCTCCTCTTTCATGGTGTATTAAGAGCTATTTCGGGGATTTTTTTTTCCCCAGGATACTAACTCTTTACAAGACAAGACGATCTCACATTTTTATCATTTATTTTAATCAAATCGTCACTACACGTACTGAGTTAAGGGAACTTTGAGACCAATCATGGAGTGGTTAGAGAGTAGAAATGGGTTGAAGGAACACCATCCAATCTGGATGACAGCTGAATGTTAAAGGGCTGCAGTGATTTGACAACTCTGGCAATATCTCTGTATCTTACTTTCCTGCAAAAGTTCTCAGTGCCCAGCATATCAGGAAGTGGAGAAGGAGAGAGACCTGAGAACAGAGGAAAGAGATTGAGGGAGAGAGGTGGGGAGGAGGAAAAGGAGAATTGATGAAAGAAACAGTTGAGATAATGCGATATCCATATATGAAGTTATCACTACCAACCTCGCTAAGATGTACAAGGAGGGAAGGGAAGGAAGGGGGCGCAGGATGGGATGTGGAGGGAGGTACACCAAGGGCTCTGTGCATGTCTGCTTGTATCACTTTGACTCGCACTGTGAAGTATAATTACAATGCGCCAATAAAACTGTGCCTCTCTCTCTCTCTATATATAATATATATAAATTTATTTATATATTCATATATACATTTATATATAAATATATATATAATTAAAATTGTATATTATATATAAATATATAATTTATTTATATATATAAATATATATAATTTTTAAAAAATTTTTTATTGTAGTAATTCGTGCAATATAGCATGCATCTTTGTTAAGTACAGGTTGTTAACAACATATTTGCACACAATTCTCATTTGACCCCTTCCCCAATTCCCACCCCATTTCCTCCCCCTTTCTCCCCCTCAGTTCACTTCAGTGAGTGACCTTGATATGACTGTGTAAGTACATCATGTGTCTTAGGGTGTCCCTATGCCCAATGCATCCACTACAATTAAATCAACTTCTTTGCTTATCGAGGATCTCTCCTTTTCATCTGGAGACCCTCCTATGCCCCATCTTCTCCCTAGCTTCCACATATTAGGGAGAACATATGCTTCTTAACTCTTTGTGACTGACTAATCTCACTTAACATAATGTTTTCCAGTTGCATCCATTTCCCTGCAAAGAACATGATTTTGTTCTTCTTTATGGCTGAGTAAAATTCCATTGTGTACATATCCCATAGTTTTGTAATCCATTCATCTGTGGTTGGACATCTTGGCTGCTTC
>PVLC010005539.1:0-75564 GCA_004027655.1 Graphiurus murinus
GAAAGAAAGAAAGAAAGAAAGAAAGAAAGAAAGAAAGAGAGAGGAAAATATAAAACCAGGAGACCTAACTTGCAAATGCTAGGATTTTCAGAAAGATAAAAAAGATCAGCTGAAGAAGAAATAGTGATTAAACATATAATAGCGGAAAATTTTCTGGAGAGACTTGAATCTATATATTGAAAGTACTAGCCAAATTCCAGACTAGATTGATGAGAAAAGTGATACCTGATATATTCTGGTAAAAAGTCCTGAACTCTAAGAATAAAGAGAGCATCTTACAAAATTTTAGACAGGACGAACAAGATACTTAAAAGGGAATGAGTAAGATTGGCGTCACACTTCTAATCTGGAAGCTAGAAGATGTGGGAACAAAATCTACAGAAAATACATAAGAATTCCATACCCAGTCAAGATAGTCACCTGTCAGGGCAAGAAAAGAAAAAAAAGTGGCTTGAAGATATATAGTCCTCTAGATTATTTCACTCACATTAATTACCTCATCAAAATACTCGAAAAGGAATAAAAACAACAACAAATGAACTAAACCAAGAAGAATACAAAGTGGAGACAAAAGCAGTATTGAGTAAAGAATCTTGCTCTCTCTAGATTCTGAAAGACTGAGCATTGTCCAGACTTGGAGCCTAAAGTGTAGAGAGCAGAGAGGAGACCAAGCTGTTCCAAAGAATTCCCAATGAAGCACGTGTGAGGCCATGGCTTCAATGCCTAGTACTGCAAATAAACAAAAAATGATGCAAGTAGACCCCTCCGACTCTGAATTGTTATGCAACATTGTTGCAGAGTTAAACTTCTCTAGACCACAGAAAAATGGAAGATATTTGAACCCTATCACTTGATGGACCCAATCTAATTTTAACACTTAACTCTAATAAGGGAAATATAATTGAAAAATTTAAACTATAAACTAGTCTAACTCACACGTATTGATGCAAAATAAGTAATAAATAAAATGTAGTGGCCAGCCATGGTAGCATACGCCTTTACTCCCAGTACTTAGGAGGCTGAGACAGGAAGACTGCAGGTTCCAGACCAGTCTTGGTAACTTAGCAACACCCTTTTTCAAAATAAAAGGGGGTATACCATGGAGGTAGAATGCCCCTGGATCAATCCCCAGCAACACATACACACACACACACACACACACACACACACACACACACACACACATATGTAGTAATGGTGTGGTAGTTTCAATTTGGGGTGTCTCCAGCCCTCATAAAAATGGGGTGGCCAAGAGTGATAAGACAAGAGACGAATATCAAAAGAATTCAAAAAGGAAAAGAACTAAAATTATCTCTATTTGCAGATGACATGATCCTATATTTAGAATACCCAAAAAACTCAATCAAAAGACTACTAGAGCTGATTAACAAATTCAGCAAAGTAGTGGCATCGAAATAAAAAAAAAAATCCAGAAAACAATTCCATTTATGATAACCTCAAAACCAATAAAATACTTAGGAATAAACCTAACTAAGGAGATAAAAGACCTAAACAATGAAAATTATACAATGCTAAAGAAAGAAATTGGAGAAGATCTTAGAAGATGAGAAGATCTCCCTTGTTCTCGGATAGGCAGAATAAATATTATCAAAATGGCTATTCTACCATTTGTAATCCTTATCAAAATACCAATGTCATTCTTTACAGACCTAGAAAAATCAGTCCTAAATCTCATATGGAGAAACAGTAGACCCAGAATATACAAAGCAACTCTCAGCAATAAGAACCATGCCAGACACATCACAATTCCTGACTTCAAATTATAATACAGAGCTATAGTAATAAAAACAGTATAGTATTGTTGCAAAAACAGACACAGACCAATGGAACAGAATAGAAATAAAAACAAATCTACACTCTTATAGCCAATTGAGTTTTGACAAAGGTGCCAAACACATATGTTAGAGAAAAGAGCCTTTTCAACAAATGATGTTGGGAAAACTGGCTATCAATTTGGGTTTTTTTTTTCTTTTTTTAAATTTATTAATTGGTGCATTGTAATCATCCATCTTTGTTAGGTACAAGCTGATAAAGGCATATATGCAGACCTTTCTCATTTAACCCCTTTCCCAATTCCCACCCCACTTCCTCTCTCTCCCTCCTTCTCAGGTGCAGTTTAGTGATTGACTTTGATATATTTGTGAAAGTACATCATGTACATTAGGGTGTCCCTTCCTCCCCCAACATCCATCCCCTTCAGTTAAGTCAACTTCTTTGCTTATCTAGGGTTTCTCCTTTTTCATCTGGAGTCCCTCTTATGCCCCATCTTCTCCCTAGCATCTGCATATTAGGGAGAACATATGCTTTTTTACCCTTTGTGACTGACTAACCTCACTTAACATAATGTTTTCCAGTTGCATCCATTTCCCTGCAAATAACATGATTTTGTTCTTCTTTATGGCTGAGTAAAATTCCATTGTGTACATATCCCATAGTTTTGTAATCCATTCATCTGTCAATGGACATCTTGGCTGTTTCCATAGTTTGGCAATTGTGCAGCTATAAACATAGATACACATGCATCGGTCTGATAGTTTGGTTTCCATTCTTTTGGGTAGACACTCAGAAGTGGTATTGCTGGATCATATGGTAGGTTCATTCCCATTCGTCTGAGGATCCTCCATACTGTTTTCCAAAGTGGTTGCACTAATTTGCAATCCCACCAACAATGTATTAGGGTTCCCCTTCTCCACACCCTCACCAGCATTTGTTAAGAAAAAAAAAAAAAAGGAATTAAATCCTTACCTCTCACCCTGCACAGGAGTCAATTTGAGATAGACCAAAGACCTGGAAATAAGACCAGAGACTATGAAGGTACTAGAGGAAGGCATAGGTCCAACACTCCAACATATAGTCACAGATACAAATTTCTTCAACAAGACTCAGGAAATTAAAATAAGAATTAATAAATGGGATGGCAGCCAGGTGTGGTGGTGCATGCTTGTAATCCTAGTACTTGGGAGGCTGAGACAGGAGGATCTGAGTTCATGGCCAGCCTCAGCTACTTAGTAAGGCTCTCTGCAACTTAGACCCTGTTTCAAAATAAATAATAAAAAATAGGGATAGGGGTGTAGCTTGGAGGTAGAATGTCCCTGAGTTCCATCTCCAGTATCGCAAAAAAAAAAAAAAATTAATAATAAATAAATAAATAGGATGGCATTAAACTAAAAAGTTTCTGCTCATCAAAGGAAACCACCAAGAGTATAAAGAGAAAGCCTACAGAATGGGAGAAGACCTTTGCCAGTTATCCCTCTTATAGAGGACTAATATCTAGTATATACAAAGAACTTAAAAGACTTTATACTTAAAAAAAACAAAACAAATAATCCAATCAAGAAATGGTCAATTGAATTGAATAGACAGTTCACAAAAGAAGCACAAATGGCCAATAAATACATGAAAAAAAATGTTCAACATCATTAGCAATCAGGCAGGTGCAAATCAAAACTACACTGAGATTCCATCTAACTCCAATCAGAATGGCAATCATCAAGAAGTCAAAAAACAATAAATGCTGATGAGGATGTCGGGAATTGGAACTCTTCTACACTGTTGGTGGGATTTCAAATTAGTTTAGCTGCTATCAAGATCAGTGTGGAGATTCTTCAGAAAACTGGGAATGGATCACTATATGATCCAGTTATACCACTCCTGGGTATCTTTCCAAAAGAACTGGAATCAGAGAACTACAGTAATATATGCATACCCATGTTCATAGCAGCACAATTCACAATAGCCAAATTATAGAACCAACCTAGGTGTCTATCAACAGATGAATGGATTACAAAATTATGGGCTATACACACAATGGAATTCTACTCAGCAATAGAGAAGAACAAAATTAGTCATTTTCAGAAAAATGGAAGGACCTGGGGGAACATTATGTTAAGTGAGATTAGTCAGTTGCAGAAAGTGAAGGGTCATATGTTTTCTCTAATATGCAGAAGCTAGGGAGTAATTAGGATAGCAGAAGGACTCCAGATAATGGAGGAGAAACCTCAGTGGAGCCAGGGAGGTGGTCTAATGGAAGGGGAGGGAGAGGAGTAGAGATCAATGAAGGAATTACTACTATAGGCTTTATGTACATATGTGAGAATCCCAATGTTGATCTCAGTACTCTGTCTGGGGAAGGGGAGTTGGGGAGCGAGCCCTGTGGGCCAGGGAAGGGGGGGGGACCAAGTGCTGTGTGCATGTATGTCATGTATGTCACTATCAACATGATTTACATTATGATGTGAGACTATAAAGCACCAATAAAAGTATATTAAAAAAAAAACAAAAAAAGGAAACGGAGTGGCGATGTTGCAAGTGGGGCTTGGTTATAATCTCAGCAGTAGATAAATCCATCATCATAGATTTATCTGGGTGGTGGCCCAAGCTGGTAGGGTATGGTGGAAGAAGGTGGGTCCCTGAGGCTGTGGCCTTGGGGATTATATGTTGTCCCTCTTCTCCTTGCTTGCTCCCTTGTTTTTGGCCTTCATGAAGTGACAGCAAAGCCTGACCTCTCCCTCTCTCCACTCCCATCATCATGCCTGAGCTGCCCACTCCCCAGGCTCACATGGACTGAATTCAAAATCTCCAAATCCTCTAAGTTACGTGGTTGGGTCTTTGGATTAAAGTGGTGAAAATGCTGGCGAAGACCTACATAGTTAGATGATAGGTAGGTAGGTAGATAGATAGATAGATAGATAGATAGAGAGAGAGTAATGAAGTTTTTAAAAGAATTCTATACTGTAACCTAGTAAGATTTATTTTAGGAATGCAAGAATATATGGACATAAGGATATCTATCAATATAATTCATTCCATTAGCAAATTAAAAGAGAAAATCATATGATTATATTAGTAGATTTTGAAAAGGTATTTTATAAGATTCTTACAAAAGAAAGCTAAGTAATGTGAAAATAGAAGTAAATAGTCTAAATACAATAAAGACCACTCATCATAATCCACCAGAAAATATTAAGTATAAAAACACTAAATCTATTTCTGTTAAAATCAGGAATTGAAAAAGAATATTTCCATTGTCCTTATACAACGTTGTATTAGAGTTTGTGATTGAAATAAGTCAAGAAGAGAAACAACTAATATTTAAAATATTTATTTTTACTAGTGGTAGGCTTTTAAGAAAACTTTCAAACTCCTAGGGCTCTACTTTTAGATTTTTTTTTTAAAAAAAACTATTCAAGTTAGTAAGATGATTTTATAAGATATCTGGATTAAGATACATATATCAATATCAAAACTTGTCTTTTTTTCTATAATAAGTAGTCAGAAATTGAAAAATTTACTTACAATAGATTTAAATAATATATGCATTTCATATATATATATAAAACACACCATATATATAACACTATACATATATATAGTGGTACGTGTGTGTGTGTATGTATGTGTGTGTGTGTGTGTAGGTGTACTAGGTATTGAACCCAGGGCCTTGCACATGCTAGGCAAGTGTTCTACCACCATGCCATATCTATAGCCTACGACACACTATATGGCACAGAACTTTTATGAAGAAAACTATAAAACTTATCAAGGTACACATAACAATATTTGAACATTTGGAATATTTTTCCAAGGAAAATTTTTAACTGAAAAAGGTATTTTCTTCAAACTGCAAATACAAATTTTCCCTGTCAGTATACTAACAAAGAGTTTTTATCTTGGAAATTAGAGACAATAGCCTTACACTTTATATGAAAGAATTAATTTTTTAGAATTGCCAAGAAAAGCATGTAAAAGAAAAGCAAAGGCGAGATTTCCCTCACTAGATATTAGGACCCACTTTTGAGATAATGAGATAATACCAATATGATATGGGTATTAGAGTAGATAATCCAGAAATAGAGCCTGATTTGTGTGAGAATTTCATGTGTTCCAACAGGAAAAGGCTGTATTTAATAATATGGCCTTGGGATTCCTTGTTTTCTGTCTGGATGAATGCAAAATCATATCCCTTTCATATACAGTCAATAATACAAATCTTGCAAAAACATGGGATTTAACTGTGGCAGGAGCAATCTTAGCCAAGTTTAGAAACCTACAAGCCCTAAAGAGAAAAAAAAAAACCAAATAAAAGAAACAAACAGGTACATGATAGTCATAGAAAAAAAATTCACAAGAAAAGCAGAATTAATAGCCTTACATAAAATCATATACAAAATAACTCTTATCAGTTGTCAAAAAGGGACAAATTACCCAGAACGAAGATAGGCAAATGATATGCAGAAACTAACTGCAAAAGAACAACTCCAGGTGGCCAGAACTTTATGAAAAGATATTGAAAGTCACTGGTGTTCAGGGAATCCAATTTTAAGAACAATGACTTTTTTAAATGATCAAATTTAAAAGTGCATTAATATACACTGCTAGGGGGAATATGGAGAAAGGTTCCTCTTATGCAATGCTGCTAGAAATATAAATCATTATAGCTCCTTGTGGAAAGCAAACTGTCAAATGCCATTAAAATGAACATCATTGAAATTTCCTTTCTGCCCAGTAATCCCACTATGGAGACTTTGCCATGGTCTGAATGGTTGAACCCTAATCACTGGTGCGGTTCTACTTTTAGGTAGAACTTTTTTGGTTAGGTGGTGAGGATGAAGCTCTGACAGTGGCCTTAGAGCTGCCTCATCCTTTCCACCAGGTGAGGACACAATGAGAAGGTGCAGTCTGTGAACTAGAAAGCAGGTCCTCATCTGCCACTGAATTTGTGCATGCCTTCAGAACTGTGAGAAATTAATTTCTGTTTGTAAGTTACCCAGTTGATGGCATTTTGTTATAGTGGCATGGGCAGACTTTCTCCTATAAAGAACAATAATGTTAGTATGTAAAGATACTGTGATGAGTGATGTTATGGGTCAATTTGATGGAGCCACGAGGCTCTGGAAGGCATGTGAATTAATAGACTGAATAAAAATAAAATTGTCCTCCCTTGTATAGGTGGGCCTCATCCAAGTATTGAAGGCCTGAATTGAACTGCCCTGAGCCGGGACACCAGTCTTCTTGCCTTCTGACTTAAACTGAAATATTGGTTCTTCTTGACTCCTGAGTCTCCTGGCTTTCAGTGGAACTTACACCATCAGTTCTCCTGGGCCTCTGGGGTCTCCAGCTGCCAAAGTCTCGTGACTTCTCAGCCTCCAAATCACATGAACTTTCTTATATTCAACCTCTTTCTCTAGTATATACACCCTGTTGGTTCTGCTTCACTGTGGAAACCTAATGCACTTACTCATGGGGAACAATAGAACATTTGCCGGGAGAGGAGTGGTTTCAGCAGGGACTTTCGTTCACACCATGGTATTTCATGCAGGCATTGAAGAAGCCAAAGTAGCCAGGCATGATGGTACATGCCTGTAATCCCAGTACTTGGAAGGCTGAGACAGGAATATTGCAGGTTCAAGACCAGCAACTTGGCAAGACTCTGTTTAAAAATAATAAAAATAAAATGGAGCTGGGGGCATAGCTCAGAGGTAGAATGTCTTTGGAGTCAATACCAAAAAACAAACAAACAAAACAAAGAAAGAAAGAAGCAAAAGCAAACCTATTGCTTGACTTGGAGGGCTTTCCAGGAGGTGGTTTGTAATGAGAAAAGCAAGAAATGTGCTTGAAATTTAATCCCATTTTGTATAATAAACAATGACACATCTTATATCTATGTATATGTTTATATATGTGTATATATGTTTATATTATTATATGAATATAGATAAAAATATTGACAAATACATGGTAGGTCATTACCAGAAGATTCATGTTTGGCAAAAGAAGACATGATGAAGGTGACTGAAGCCATAGGGGAACAGAAGAAGGGGGAAAAACAAAACAAAACAAAAAAAGCACATTCATACACTTAATTACAAATGTGTATCCAGTATGGTGGCACATGCCTATAATCCAAGTACTTAAGAGGCTGAGATAGGAGGATCTCAAGTTTGAGGCCAGCCTCAGCAACTTAGTGAGACCCTCAGCAACTTAGCAAGACCCTGTTGCAAAAAAACAAAAACATAAGAAGAGCTGGGAGTGTAGCTGGGAGGTAGAATGCCTCTGGGTTCAACCTCCAGTACAAAAAAAAAAAATTACAAACTTGCATAGGGAAATTTTAAAATAAAAAATTAAGAAGGAAAGAGAGGCAGCTGGTTGATGGTGCTGCCAAATGCTCTGCAGATCTAGCCGAGCTGGAAGACCCAATTGGTACTGCGGAGGATGAGAGCTCCATGCCACCACAGGCCCAAAATATCTTCGGTGGTTTTGTCCATCACACGTGATAAGCCACTCAACCAAAGCCATAAGAGGGGGTTAGATTTAAAAATAAAGATGGAATTAGATATACCAGATTCATACTCTGGAGGACCCTGTATTACATTTCAAAATAAGTTAGGATGATGATAAGGTGAGTTTAAAGATGTTTATGCCGGGCACAGTGGATAATACCTGTAATCCCAATGACTCAGAAGGCTGAGGCAGGAGAATCACAAGTTTGAGGTCAGCCTGAGCAATCTAGCAAGATTTTACCTAAAAATTTTTTTTAAAAAGGGCTAGGGGTGTACCTCAGTGGCAGAGTATCCCTGGATTCAATCCCCAGTACTGCAAAAAAGAAATGTTGTCTATGAAAATTAAAAAGGACTAGAAAGTTCCTCTTATTATATGCTCTAGTGTACGCCCTCCTGAGTTTTTCCAGTGTTAACATTAAATTTCATTTAAAAAGAGCCTTGACATTAAAAAAGAATCCCCTCTGCTCAAGTGCCAGGTAGTTCTTATATAATACCAAGGTTTTCTTGGTGAATTACGGGGAACCTGGTATCTGTATCATGTCTTTATGACTTTGGAGTCCCAGAGCAGATTTCCGTCTATTTATAGAAAAAGAATCTGTTTCTTTGCCTCTGTTACTCTTGCCGTGTGCCGCTGTGCACTAGCATGGAAACCTTTGCCTCCGATAGTCAGGAGGGGAGCAGGGCTGCCCCCGGTGACCACAGGAAGGGTGGGTGGTGGGCAGCTGGAAAGGAGAGAAGGCCTCAAGAGAAGTCACTGGCTTCCATTCCCCTGAGAGCAAATTGGCCCAGCCTTCTAGAAGATGCCAGTATGTTTGCCAGGAGCGAAAGGCAGGAACATTACAGCTGTGAAACATTCTCTTTGGCTTCTGGAGGGGAGGCAGTGGCTTGGAGGTGCCTGAATGGACATCACTAAGATATCTCCCTGCAGGTCTTATCCCATCTGCCTGAGGAGGGCACTGGGCTCCCTCAAGGTGAATTTCTTACTTGGCTTCTGGCTAAGTACATCAGTGCAGACTGTGGCTGGATTTTCTTCCCATTGGTGATCTTGTTCTGAAGATGATGTTTCATGAAAACTTAAAAGGGTGCACGCTTGTAATCCCAGTACTTGGGAGTTTGAGACAGGAGGATTGCAGGTTTGAGGCCAGCCTCAGCAACTTGTGAGACCCTCTGCAACTTAATAAGACCATGTTCAAAAATAAAGAATAAAAAATAAGGCTGGGGGTGCTGCTCGGAGGTAGAATGCCCTTGGATTCAATCCCCAATATCACCAAAAAAGAAAAAAAGAAGGATTCAAAACACTTCCTCATGTCCAAGATAAATTGCATCTCTCTGTCCTTGTCCTGTGCCCCTGTGGTCCAGCCTCCTTCCTCTGTCCTCACATGGTAATGTTTGACAGTGTTAGGGCATTTATTTAAGTCGCCATGAGATGTTTGCTTCTATCTCAGTAATTGGCATCTTGTACTGACTCCTGGAGATGAAATAAATTCTTACAATCTTTTTAGTGTTTTTTTTTTGTTGTTGTTAGGATTTGAAAGAATCTTTTGACCAACACCTATACGGGGTTTTAGGCATTATAAATTTTGTTTGAGGAAATACCAAGACTATTTGATTGGTACCAACCTGGGTAAAAAGAGTGAGAGCAAGAGCACATGAATAAATAGAGGAAAAATTATGGTGGGTATAGCCTCAGAATATCCAACTCTTTGGCTACAAATTGGGTCACAAACTCTGGCAAATATTTTTGTAATAGTGGAATAAATAGGGCAGACTGTTGTACGTTTTGACTGTCCCAGAACTTAGAAGGAAGTGATACATATTCTAAGTTTGTAGAATAAGGAAGCAGAGACAACCACGTCACGTAAATCCCAAGGGAAACATGTTAGTTTCATTGCCACCTTTGAAATTTCATTGGTGCAAAAGGATTGCAGAAGTAAAAGCCCTGTTCTATCGAATAATTATTTAGGGGAGCCACATTACATAGCACAACCTCTGCCAATTTCTCAAGTAAATGATTAAAAAATGATTTGGAGTGATTTTCGGCCAGTTTTATGAACCTGGCCCCTAGAAAGCTGATGCTGGAAGGAGTCTGGGAAAGAAGTAATTAAGTGCATTTGTTGTGGGTTGCTGAGCTGAGTCTTGCTTCTGAGCACATTCCACACTTGAAAATGAAATTGGAATTTTAAAAACACAATCAACATCTCCTCTGCTATTTTCTAGCTTCTGCCCAAACCCCTGGGAGTCTGTCTTTCATACTCTGGGAAATAAAAATGGACTCCTTGATTACTCATAGCCCCAAGCTGTCGCTCATGTTTCCACTGAGAGAAATGTTAATTGCTCACACAAAAGAGAAATGTGAGCCACCAGGATGTCTCAGGATAGGGCCAAATTGTTGTTCACTGAAGATTTCTCAGGATCACTCACCATGGACTGAAAACCATCTATCCTATATTTGAAATATGGGAAGCAAGTGTTTTAATGGATTGAATTCCTATTTTTTTTTTTTATAAACTTCTCATTGGGTTTGGTTCTTTCAAAAATTGTCAAGTAAATCATGCCACCCTTGTGAATATAGTTCATGGTTTTAAAAGATAGCATTATGCTCTCATTATCTTTCATGAGGGGGCATTTCATTAACACCATGGAGTCCTGGAGCTGAAAGGGACCTACCAGTCATATTGTTCACCACCTTCATTTTATAGGTGAGACACACTCTGAATGTTCAGCACTGGCCCCAGGTCTCAGTTAGTTAACAAGTTAGTTAACAGTTCAGGCAGAATAGCAGTGCCTGGCTCTCCTGTGGGTAGTGATTTTCCCACCCCTCTTCCTTCCTGTGAGGACCACAGTTTTCAGCACAGGCAGAGGGTGCCATGGCTCCTCTCATACAACCTTCCAAGGACTTCATGGCTTCACCTTCACAGGCATCACCACAGTTTGTGTTTCTCTGTCTAGAAAAATGTCATTACTTACACATTTCAGTTAAAGTGGGCACAGACTGAGCTAGAACTAGAAAATTGTTGTTGGTAGGAGCTTAGGGATCATGTTGTTCAATGCAATAGTCTTGCAATAGAGTAGTTTTCCCTCTCCTGGGATGGCATCAGGAGGCTGTCTTCTGATAAACTGACCAATGAGCCCAAGCCAGATGAGTATTTCTGATGTAGGAAAGGATCAGAAATGCACCAAATGGGAACACAGGCATTTGTTTCCTCACCTTCTTGAATGGCTCCAGGAAACAATCGGCTGAGATCTTGGGGTGGGAGTATCTTCTAGAGACCTTCCTGAGGAGCTGGGTTGGGTTTCTTGCTAACAGGTGACCTGGATCTTTTTCTCTGTGATGATATGGAGTTATATACTTGTTTGGTGGGTTTGGGTAGGAGAGGAACCCTTCCACTCCCTCTACTTCTCTTTGGGCTTCCTCCTGGGGAATCCACACAGAGTGAAAACCACATACAGACACTACTATATTTTTTCTTTCAGTTAGCTTTCCTTTGTAGCCTCTTAATATGAATATTTTCAAGTGCGGGGAGGGGTAAAACATTAACTTTCATATGGTGTATGTTGCCAGATGTATAGGATAGGGTAGATCTATTTTATTATTATTTTAATATTATTTTCAGTACCCAAAACATAGTAAGTAGGGCCCTTGTGATAGCATAACCCACAGGAGCATGCAAAACATCTTTACATCCTTAATTTTAACCACTCAAGACAGCCAGTAATGGTGGCTCAGGCCTGTAATCCCAGTACTTGGGAGGCCAAGACAGGAGGATTGCAAGTTCTAAGCCAGTCTCAGAAACTTAGAAGGCTCTCAGCAACTCAGTGAGACCCTGTTTCCAAATAAAATAAATAAATAAACAAATAAACAAACAAACAAATAAATAAATAAATAAATAAAATGAGTCTGGGGTATAGCTCAGAGGTAGAAGGCTCCTGGGTTCCATTCCCATTCCCACTACCAAAACAAAACAAAACAAAAATCCCAAAATGCTGGGGCTGTAGCTCAGAGGTAGAAAGCCTCTGGGTTTAATCTTCAGTATAAATAAATAAATAAATAAATAAATAAATAAATAAATAAATACAGTTAAGACTTGAAGATGGCATTAAGGAAGCTTCTTAGTAAAATTGAATTTATATTAATAATTTTCTAGAAAACTGTTTATATAGATATAGGCAAATATAAACGTGACAAATTCTACGTTAATGAAGTCTGAATTCATGAGATTTTACTCTACTGAATATTACCCATTAAACGTCATTTCATAGGAGACTGAGTTAAGTTTAAAATCTTCTAAGCAAACTTAAAGTCTCACTGAAGTTATCGTGTAAGAAACTGAATTTCTGGGAGGAAACTAATTTGTCTATAATTTCTAATTTATGTTGTGCTATTTCAGTGTAAGGATAATGATACAAAGTAGAAATTGTCCTTTAGTAGACAGATGAAGGTAATTACAGTGATTATAATAGATGCTGGAAAATATTACAATAAATTGACTAATTTAGTTCACATTACAGAAACTACTAAAGCTGAAGCATTAAATTCCAAGTGTGCAATATTTATTAAGAATCACATTGCACAAATACTTATATTGATATTTTTATAGAAACCATCATGTCTTTACTGGCCTAAATTCATGATGTATATTCAGAAATCAACACCTTCTAAAAGTTAGAGCCCAAAAACATACTCTTCTGTTTGCCCCTTCCTCCCTCCCTTCCTTCCTTCCTTCCTTCCTTCCTTCCTTCCTTCCTTCCTTCCTTCCTTCCTTCCCACCTGCCTTCTTCTTGAGAGCTTTAACAGTCTACCTCTTTATCCCTGGATGTTTACTCCTAAGGAGTTACATGACCAAATCATTCATCCTTGCAGAGGTAGGGGCACTAAGAAATTGACAGAAATGATCAGAGGCTAAAGATGGAGAAGGAAGGAAATCTTCATATTTTGAAAACATCTTGGTTATACTTCTACTTGTGCTGCTCTGCTTACTGAGATGAATATTATCAGTGGATCAAAGAGACAATTATCATAGCTGGGGTCATTCTATATACTTTGGTGGCTACTTCCCACCTGCAGGGTTTCCCTCTGGCCATGTCTTTTGGGGCTCTTCTCTTCTCTTCTTTTGGTCCTGGGGATTGAACCCAGGAGAATTCTAGAAACAGTTGGGGAGGGCCTCATTAAGGTGGTAAGGCTGGTTTCAAACCTGCAATTCTCCTGTCTCAGCCTCCCAAGTACAGGGATTACAGGTGTATGCTACCATATCTGCCTGGGGCAGTTTTCTTTTGTGAGCTTGACCTGGCCCAAAATCATCTGAGAGCCCTGCCGGCTCAGCCTTTGCATCTCTTCCTACTTCCTTCTTAGAATTGATGCTACTTTTCAGCAACCCTTGCAAATGCTTTTTCTAAAAATGTTCTCAGCAAAACCAGAATCCTAATTATCCCTTCTGAAGCAGATGGCCTAGTGCCACCTGCTCCCCCTCTCCTCTTCTTTTCCAAAATAAATTTTCCTCTTGACCAAACTCCCTTGATTTTGCAACGGCACTTTGTAGCATTGTACAGATTATGCAGCACTTAAATCACACCTAATTATGATCGCTGCCAGCAGGGCTTGCTACCCAGAATGGGAATGGAGAGACCCAGAATAAACCAGAGAAGAAGCAGCCACTTGAAAAGGAATCAAGTAATTGTAGTTGGCTATTTTCTGTTAGGAAAGACTTGAGGCCCAGACATCAATTCTTAATCCACCCAAGTGAGTAATTCAAAAAGCCTTATTCAGACCAGATGTTAAGGCAATACCGTGTGCCTCCATCTGGCAGGACCAGCATTTTAGTTCTATGAAAGGACTCATGAAACTGAGAATGATTGTGTCCATGGAGAAGGCATGGGGCAAAGAGAGTCATAGTAGGGATTGTGGACAGCTTCCTCCATAAGTGGGAGGAGTAGGTGATTTAATTCCAGAGAATGCCCAGTATCTGAGTTTTGTATCCCTTTAGTGGAAAACTTTCCAACTTTCAGATTGCTTTACTTTTATTCCTCAGTGGTTCTGAGCGAGTTCCCTGCCCCCCTTTAATTTGCATAATGCTCAGGAGATGTAAAACAATTTGTAATATTGATCCAAGTCAAATATAATTAGGTATTAAGTCCTGCAGAACAGATTTTAAATAATTTTTTTGTGGTATTGGGGGTTAAACTCAGGGGCATTCCACCCCGAGCCACACCCTCAGCCCTATTTTATTTATTATTTTGAAATAAGGTGTCGCTAAATTACCATGTGCTGCTGGACTTGAACCTACAATCTTCCTGTCTTAGTATCCCAAGTACTGGGACTACAGGTGTGCACCATTGTACTTGGCTAAAATGATTTTTAATATAACCTGTGTATTATAAGTTCCAGCAACTCAGAGGCCCACAATCAAGGATGAGTGGATACATTCATCAACTTCTTAAAATCCTGGTGTTCTATGCTGATGTACCCTTTTTGTTCCCATGCATATATATGGATAATGGGATTTCGGGACAGTTTATAAATTAATTACATCTACTTAATTTGCCATATAGTAGTAGAACATCCGTAGCTTATGCTTTTGTACGTGTTGGCTCCTCTCCCTGAAATGTCTTTTCCTCCAACTATAGAATCACTTTTTAACTTGCCATCCGCCAGCTTCCCTACAACTTCAAGTTAAACTTTCCCACACCTGGATACTCCTGTTTCTTTGAAATGCTGCTCTTTGTTTACTTGTCTGCCTCTCCACATAAGAAGGTGAGAACCTAGAGGTCTGTGGCTGTGTGTTTTTGTCTTAGTTATCACTAAGTGGCTTTAGTGCTCAGCATAATGTTAAGCACACAGTAAGCATCAAAGAAATGCATTGAACTGAGGAGAGTAGCAAGCCTGAGCCTTAGCTCCCATTTGCTGCCTTTCATTGCTTCCTTGGAGGAAAGTATCTCCTTCATCAATATTGAATGTTAGGAGTTGTGCTATAGGCAAAATGTGTTACACTGGCCATTTTTAGGGTCACTATGACCATCTGGACTACAGAAGAAAAGCAATCTTTTAAAGATGCCAAAAGGGTCAACATAGAGATTGAGATCCATTACCTCTGTCTGGTAAAGGACTGAGCACATTGCCTTTATACTCAAGGAAGCATCTTTTGTATTCCACTTGGAAGAGATAAAAATTTTGAAATACTTGTGAAATACAGCAAAAAGGTAATACCTTGCAACAAAGCAAAAGAGATAAAGCCATTAAAATCAAGTTGTCACTGAAGACTAATAAAACTGTCTGAAAATTATAAGTATTTTATATTCTGTAATATTTGATGCATAATATATGTAATACATATGTGTTACAGAACATGCTAATAAATTAAGCAGCATAGACTTGATACCTGGCTTAAAAACCAGAACATTAAACATACAGGTTCATCTATCTATGCCTTGCCAGGGCTCTGTCTTTACCTCTAGGTAAATGTTGAGTTTGGGATTTATCATTCCCATTTATCTTGAATTTTAAATGACAGGGAGGAACAAATACCAGGATATGAGTAGTGCACATTATTTGTAGGAAGGAGGGCTTCATGCCTTTTCTGTAAATCTTGAATTGAACTGGGTGATAAGCAATTGTTTGTATGACTCATTGTTAATCCATTCATTCATGTCATAAACATCTGCATGATTTCTGTGTACTAGGCATTATCCTCTGTTCTGGGGAGACCACCAGAGCAAGCTGCAATTCCTACCCTCTCAGAGCTCATATCTAATGGCAACACAGACAGTTAACCTGGTATTTGTACACAGACAGATGCTGCAGAAGGGTGCACCGGCTAGGGGGCCTGGAGGCCTGCTAAGGTGATGAACAGGGAGTGTAGGCTGATTCCTGAAGCAAGGGCTGGTCAAAGAAGAGGTGAAAGCAATGTGTGCAGAGGCCAAGGGGCAGATAGATTTCAAAGCAGTTGGGAACTGCATGGAATTCAGTAGAAATGAACTTTAAAGAATGAGCCTGGGAGTAGAAACTCAGAAGGAAAGCAGGGCTGTGTCATGTGTGAGGAGAACCTCGTGGATCTGTGGTGTGTGTGTGTGTGTGTGTGTGTGTGTGTGTGTGTGTGTGTGTGCGCGCTCGCGCTATATGCAAAGCACTGGGATTGGTACTAAGGATAAAGAGTTAAAGAGTTAAGAGAGCAAATATGCATTCAAGGAGCTTAAAATCTTCTTGAGAAACAGAATGTATATGTGAGTTTATGCATAAACAGAAAATACAAAAATGATACAATCAACAAAGAGATGCCCAGGCATTAAATAATAGCTAAGTTGCCAAGGATTATGTGAAGCCTGTGGAAACATTTAAGACTGAGGATGTTGCCTACAGCTTAGCTCAAATCAGGTCTTCCTCACAGCACTTAGGGACTTTGTTGACAAAGGCAAAAACAATTTCACACTAAATAACTGTCATGCTTCTGATTTCTAACCTCCCTAACCAATGGTTATGGAATTGCTTTGCTCTAAACCTGTCCAAAGCCACCAGCTCTCTTGAATAATATTCTTGAAGATAGTGCTGTCCAATAAAACTTCCTGCAGTGATGAATTATGTTCAGCCTTCTAGAGGCTGTTCAGTGTCTAGTTTACTGGCAGAGGCTAGAAATGCTCCGTAAATGAGAATGAAGATGAGATCAGTACTAAATGAGAAGGGTGGGTAGCTCACTGGCCATGTGCACACACAGTGAGCCTGTCCCTGTAAGTGAAGGGGTATTTGTGGGCTTCAATCTCTTCTCTCACCACTCCCTGCAATGCCCCAGTGACGGGACTTCATCCCCTCCAGTGTTTCTATGCCCCATCCCTTTTCCTTATGCTGTTTGTTCCATGGTGAAGGTCTTTATCCCTAAGCTGCTACCTGACTATGCCTCCTTCTAAGGGTCCATCTCAAACACAGCTCCCCCATTAGTAGCCAAAATCATTGCTTCCTCTATGCTTGTTCCCAAGTAGCATGCCTATAATTCTTCTAGCATTTATAAAATGTTTTAATCATTAATTGTGAGGGAAGTTAGCCCCACTATACTTGATATATCTTTTCTGTCCCCTACTTCTCAGCAGTGAAAATAGTAGATCTTCAAAAGTAGGTAGTAATGTCCATGAGAGCATGCCACTTCTGAGATGGAAGTGAAGGATTCCGTTGACTACGGTGTGGTTTCTCTAGCGTTAGGAGCTCAGCACCCTCAAATGACAAACGGCATGCTCTGCTCATCAGAACAAAAATGTCCCTTGTCTTTTTTATATTCTTCCTTGTCATGTAGTTCCAGCAGATCCATGATCTCCTTTGACAAGAAAGCTGGTTAGCTATAGGCAAGGCTAAACAGACTTGGAAAAGCAGTCACTTGAAGACTTTTATCTTCCCAGGATTAATTTAAACTTTTCTCTCTAGTCTTCAATGAGAAGAAAAACAAAGGGAAATTCCTTAAAGAAATCTACTGTACAAAGAGACTTACAAGTGGATGCACATTCATTCACTGCAAAGCCCAAGTCTTAAGTACTCAGGATGACTGAAGCTTCTGGAAGGTAGATGGGTTTTTCCTTCTCAAATATGTGGCTGACAGGTGGTGGTCAGACTTACATGGGCTCAGGGTAACCTCTGTTAGAGTCCACTGGGAACATTTTCAATGGGGCTTTGGATGTGGATCCAACACCTCCCTCCCCAGGCATGTCTACCAATTAATTAGGGTGCCTGGTGGTTCCCTTAATAATACTAGTCACTAATATTTACTAAGCATTTACTTAGCATCAGGTGTTTTTCTGAGCCCTTTGTATGTGTAAACTCATTTAGTTGTCATGGCAATTTTGTGTCCTAGGACTTAGGCACCACTATCATCATCCTTGTTTTGCATCTGAGAAACTGTGGCCCAGAGAAGACAATAATTTCCCCCAGGTTTCTCTGCTTGTATCTGGACATGAAGTGCTGGGAGCTGGACTGCATGTAAGAACAGTGCTGGTGTGATTCGCCAGTGGAGTGAGAGAGATTTGGTGGAAGTATATCCACATCCAGTTCATTCTTTTGGATGGTTTTATGGATTGAAGTGTGTCCCCTCACTTCCAAATTCATATGTAGAAGTTTGAATCCCCAGCACCTCAGAATATAACTTGTATTTGTAGATAGGGTCTTTGAGAGTGTGTGTGTGTGTGTGTGTGTGTGTGTGTGTGTGTGTGTGTGTGTGTTGCTAGGGATTGAAGCCAGGGGCATTCTACCTCTGAGCTATCCCCCTTTAGCCCTATTTTATTTTTTATTTGGAAACAAGATCCACTAACTTTCTGAGAGCCTCACTAAGCTGCTGAGGCTGGCTTCAAACCTGTGATTCTCCTGTCTCAGCTTCCCAAGTACTGGAATTATAGGCATAGTGGTAATTATACCACCATGCCTAGCTGTAGATAGGATCTTTAAAGAGGTAATTAAGTGAAAATGAGAAGAATAGGTCCTAATTCAATGTGACTGGTTTCAAAAGAGGAAATTTGGATATAGACACGTACAGAGGAAAGACCATTATGAGAATTCAGGACTGGGAACAGTGATGCACTCCTGTAATCCCAGTACTTGCGAGGCCAAAACAGGAGGATCGCAGGTTCCAGGATAAACTCAGCAATGAAGTGAGACTCTGTTTTAAAACAAAAAATAAAAAGGGTTGGGTGTATAACTTCGAGGCATAATGCCACTGGACTTAATCTCTGGTATCACAAAGGGAAAAAAAAAAAAAGAGAGAGAGGGAGAAAAAGAAAAAAAAAAAAAAAAGAAGAGTGAGAGAGGACTCAGCAAAAAGGCAGCCATCTACAAGCTGAAGACTGAAGCTTCAGAAGAAATCAGCTTTGCCAACATCTTGATCTGGAGCTGCTAGCCTGCAGAACCATGAGAAAATAAATCCCTGTAGTTTAAGCCATGCAGCCTGTGATACTTCTTATGGCAGCTCTAGCAAAGTAAGAAGTGATTAGAAGTGGTCAGCATTGGGCCCAGTTTTGTTTTCCTAGATGGTTTTGTGAAGAGACCAGGCATCCCTGTCTACTTTCCTGTTTCTGTCTGGGCTGTGGGTCAGGGATTCCTGAAGTCGCCCTTTGTTGGGTGGCTGAGAGCAGAGCCCCTCTGGTTTACAACCCACTCACCTCTGGCTGCCACTGGATTTGTAGATGTTTGCTAATTCATCCTTAAGCATGACATGTTGAACCGCAGTGAGATCTCAGAGACGTTTTACCATAGGCCTTCGAGTGCTCTTCGTTTCTTATGGCTCCATGGAGACTGGAAGAGAAAGCTTGGACAGGTGTCTCCCGAGGAATGGGAGATTCCCTCAGGTGATGAAGATTCACACTAAATCCCCCTGCACCTTTACTCCCCGACACAGCAACCCAAAGAGAAGAAAGCTGTGGGATCGTCTTGAGAGAGGCTGTGTCCTAAATATTCAAGATTTCCTTCCATAAGCTCATTAGAATATATGGGACTTTCGACAATCCAATTAAAATGAGTTCCCAAATGGCATTCCCTTAATATGTCTGAGCTTGATATCAGGCAGACCTGAAGAGATGGGATCTAAATTCTCTTCTGCCTGCATTCTTATGAAAACCTCACTCCTTTATTTCAGGGATCAAAATATCTTTTTAATAGACTTCCAGCATAGAAAACTGCTGGTAAAATGGAGGCCATTTATAGTCTCATCTTTTCACTTTACATGCACAAGATAACCTTAGACCCATTCAAATACCTCTTTAAGCCACAGAGGCCAAACCCCACCCCTCTTCCTTAGTTTTGATTCTGGAGCAGACCAGTGCACTTTGGTTTTGTCATTAGAAGGCTAGTTTTGGGGTGTTTATGTCATGCAGTTAGCTTGTGTTAAAGGCTGACACTCCTCTGAGGCAATCAAATAATAAGCGTTGAGAGCCTTTGATGCTCTGTGCTGAGGAAGACATAAAAGAAGCGGAGGTAGGGTTGCTCTCTGTCTTTACTATGGAGTTCACTGATAGGATTCAGCTGCAGGACACTAGCTAGCTGGTGGGATTCTAACTGCAGAAGCAGCAGCAGTACAGCCCTGAGAGAGGGCAGAGTGAACTGGCAGAGGATACCTTCTGGGAGGGGAGGGACTCCTCTGTAGCAGCTCCCGTATCCCAGTTCCTGGGAACCACCCCTCCAGCCACAGGGCCACAGGCTACTCCATAGCTGAGCCCTGGAGCCCGGGTGCTGATCCTGCCTGGGACAAGGATGATGCCTGAGCCAAGTTGAGTCAGCTGGCCTTGCTCCAGTGAGCTTGTGGAACGGATCCTGAGGCGAGGCTGTGGGCTCAGGAGCTGAGGGCCCGGCCTTCTACCATGGATATATAGAGAGAAGCAGAGAGAGCCACTTCGCGCAGACACAGGAGAGTGACTCGCTGTTCAAGCAGCTCAGGTCCTGAACTGGAGTTCTGGGAGAGGCGCTGTCATCTTTCCTGGGAACATATTTTGATATATCCTACTCCATTTGGTTTTTGTGCTCTGCAAAGTTTAACTAAAGTAACTGGTTTGTCAGATGAGAAGATCCATCAGGGCTGAGGTGAGAGGTCTGTGGGGAATACCCTCAAATGAAATACTTTAGGGCAGGAGAGAATTTTCTGGATTCTGCTGGTGAGAAGAGATCCAGAGTGATTCTCCAGAAGATTCTGGTTCCTGAAGATTCTCCAGAAGATTCTGGTACCTGCTCGGGGAAACCTGTGAAAAAGAAGTCAGTGTGCAGCCCCAGTGCCACGGCCTCTAATGAGACCCTGGACCAGTGTCTCCCTTTGTCTGTGCAGGTGCCGAGAGCACTGGATGCCAGGTGCAGGGACTGTCCCAAAGCAAGCATGGGGAGTCTGCACTCCCCAGAGAAAAGTCTGGGTTGGTCTGTGGCCTGGTGTTTTTCTCAAAATTTCATATGAGACATTCAGCCAAGGTCTGCATGTATTCCCACCCTCTCTTTTTACGGTCTCTTTCAGTTACCCATCCAGCCAGCCTGTACTTACCTCCCTGTAGGTCCCACACTCACCTCTGCCACCAGGCATGTGGTGGGACTGAGGAAGGATGGGGTGGTGGGTTTATTTTCCCTTTTCTGTCTGGTGCCACCTCAGGACTGTGTGATTCTGTGTCTGGTGCCCTCACTGTTTATGGAGTAAGTCTCAGGTTGCTGGATATGAGGGTTTCCACAGTTCCTGCCATTTGGAGGTGCACACTATTGTTCTAACATCTCTGCTTGATCAGGAATATGTTGCCTCTTTTTCCATTTTCAGCCTTGGTGTTTAAAAGCATCCTTGTGGATATTCTTGAGTTTTTCTGTCTTTAGTTCTCACTTCCCATAAAGATAGCCTGGGATGTGGAAAGCTGCTTAATTTGGAGTTCCTAAAGTGAGTTAGAAACAAACTCGCCTTGGGGGGGTCCGCCTTCATGTCTATCTTCCTCCCCTTCAGGTACTTATATTTCTTTTGCAAAATACCTGTTCATATTCATTAGCCATATTGGTTTATTCATTTATTTTCTTCTGGATTTCTAAAAAAAAACCTCCATATATGAGATATGTAAGATTTGTATCTGTAATTTTTACCATAAATATTTCTCTTGATTTATCTCTTGCTTTTATATTTCTAGCCTGCTAAGGAACTAAGACATGGTGTGACTCAATAGGAAAAGATAGAAAGATACAGAACTCCAGCATCTATAACATTTCCCTCATGGAAATTATAATTTAATAAAGAAAATGAGTCATATGCAAATGGAAATGTAACAAGTAATGAGAGGCAACAGAATAAATACTAAATAAGTGATATCAATAGTGATGGTGAAGCCAGGCGTGGTGGCACACACTTGTAATCCTAGCATTTGGGAGGCTAAGACCAGAGGATCCAGGTTCGCGGCCAGTCTCAGCTACCTAGTGAGGCACTCCACAACTTAGTGAGGCCTGGTTTCAAAGTAAAGAATAAAAAATAGGGCTGGGGGTATAGCTCAGAGGTAGACTGCCCCTGAGTTCAATCCCTAGTACCGCAAAAAAAAAAAAAAAAAAAAAAAAAAATAGTGATGGTGAGCCAGGCATAGTGGCGCACACCTTTAATCCCAGTACTTGAGGGGCTGCAAGAGGAAGATTGCAGGGTTGAGGCCAACCTCAGCAATTAGGAAGACCATCTGCAACTTAGTGAGACCCTGTTTCAAAGTAAAAAATAAAATAGGGCTGGGGTTGTAAGTCAGAGATAGAATGCCCCTGGGTTCAATTGTTAGTACCACACAAGCACAAATAACAGTATTGGCAAAACTGTCTACTTTACAAGTAGTTTGTTTTATTGTACACTTCAGTGGAGAGTTTTACATTTTGGGGTTGTTGAGTATTATTTACCATTCAAGTATTTTTATGAAGTGATGCTCACCCTCCAAGTGGTATGAAGGTTGTATTGAAAGGTGACTTAAAACCATGAGACTATCCAGGAGAATTTTGCCATAATCTTGGAATGAGGACATGAGGAACTAGTTTAAGATAACATTTTAGATTCTTAATGGCAAGAGAATCTGGAACATGTAATTCTCATTCTTCTAGCCTTTTGATACAGGTGAGAACACACTCCTTGTCTGGAGTAAACGTCTCTCCCCTGTTATCCTAACAGTCCCACACTTATTTCTCAACCAGGAAACATCCCACTCTTCATTATCTGTTTCTCCCCCTTGAACATTAAGTTCCTGGAGGGTAGACGTTATCTCATTTCTCTTTGTCTATTTAGCACTGAGCACAGTACCTGGTTTGTAGTGTTCAGAAACAACTCCTGAATGTGTAGCTGGTCTTACCAGAGCACTGATTTAAAATGGGGAGACCAGGTGATTTACAGCATAGTGCAAGGGAGGCTAGAGGAGGGAGGGGTTGGAAATGAGGGAGAGATAGCACTACAGGGAAGTGAGAAGCCAGAGGAGATGAGAGGGAATGAGATCAAGAACAGGTGGAAGTATTTGGCTTGGCAAAGGAGCAGGGTGCTTCTCAGATATGTGAGTGAATATTCACATTGAATTATAATCTTCCTAGTAAAAGTCAAATTACCTGTAAAAAGTGAGGTGTCACCTTGGGATTAAGGGAAAGGAACCGGGGAGAGTGGCTGCTATGGGCAGTGCCACCCACAGAGAGTACTGAGAGCAGAAAGGAAGGTTCTTGCCAGGGAAGGGACCTGCTGGGCTTAGTAGTTTGTGTTTGATTTTATACTCAATAAATCTCAGGATAACTTTATTACTCTATCCCCACTCTTGAAACTGTCCAGCTTTCCTGGAAGTCTTGGGAGAGGAGGGTGTTGCTTAGCTGTGGAAAGGCCACATTTGGTGGCAAATGGGTTTCTACAATGATGGTGAATGCATTTTTAAGTGACTACCTGTAAATACAGGCAAATGGACCCTAGGAGTTTGATGGACTAGGAAACTGTCATGGGGAAAGAAATGGGGATTAGGAAATGGGGGTCACAGAGGCTGCAGAGGTAAAGGATCAGGAGTCGGGACACTTGGAGTTTGCAGACATAGTGTGATGTTTTGCAGGTGTTTGGAATAATGAAGATGCCTGCAGAACTCCTAGGTGCTTTCAAGTTCCTGTGCTTAAATAGAGTCAGGGATCACTGGCTTTGTAGGGAAACTCAGAGGCTAAGGAATTAACAGGCTTGTCAGCAGGGGTGGTAGAAGCCTGGAAGACAAAGGACATCCTAGAGGAAGGGCTGTGATGGAGTCACTTGAAAGGCACAGGCTGAGGGAAGAATCTTAGAGAGGGGACCAGAGTGAAGACTCAGCAGGATAAATCACTCACATTGAACAGGGCTGGGAGGAAAGTAGAAACAGAGATCAATGCTTCAGTTTGCTGACAGCATAGACTTTGTCTTTTAATTAATAAACTTTATTTTTAGAGTAGCTTTAGGTTCATAGCAAATTGAGCTAAAGGTACAGAGATTTCCCATTTCCTTTCTGGTCCATACTTAGATAACCTCCTCCATTATCAACACTCCCCCACCAGAACTGTGCATTTATTACAGTGGATGAGCCTACACTGGCACGTTATGTTTCCCAAGAACCCACAGTTTACATCAGGAATCACTCTTGGTGTTATACACTCAGTGGCTTTATCACAGATTCCTAAATTTATTGGCTTACTACTACTCTTTTGAAAAAAAAAAACAAAAAATAAAACAGTGTCCTGCTGGGTGCTTCTAGTGCCCCCTTAGTTTTATTCAGTGCCCCAGATTGCAGCTGGGCAATTACTGTCTCAGTCCAGCATCCCTCCCTGTGGGGACCACATCACCGACTTTGGGAATCTATGATAGGCGAATGTGTGACCATGGTGGCATGAGGCTGAATGTTTTCACTGTGTAAGAACCCTCAGCGTTCCACCTGTCCATCTCTTCTCCCCTGTATTGTCTCCATAGTTTTGCCTTTTCCAAAATGCCATATATTTGGAATTTTACAGTATATGGCAGCCTCTTTTTTTTTTTTTTAATATATACTGGGGCTTGAACTCAGGGGCATTCTACCTTCAAGCTATACTGCAGCACTATTTTATTTTGAAACAGGATCTTGCTAAGTTGCTGAGACCAGCCACGAATCTTCAATCTTCCTGTCTCAGCCACCATGCCTGGCTGCAGCTTTGTTTTTAGCATTTACAGAGGACTATCATAACTACAGCAACCCTAGAAGAGGTCTTATTCTCCCCATCCCATACAAGAGAACACTTAGGCTCTGGGATTTTAGGTACTTGGCTGGAGATCATAGAGCAAGTGAGGGTGAAGCCGGACCCGACCCTGAGCTTTCGGACCCCCTTCCTACAGTCGTGCCTTCCTGGTGTGGAAGGACAACGGCTATGGTGATGGTGACTCACTGCTGTCCTATTTTGACAAGACTTTTCTCTGTGGCTCTGCATAATTGTCTCTTCCTGAAGGGGAAAATTTATTCTGAATTCAGTTTTTCTTCTGCAACTGTTTCAGCCGGGGATCTGATTTTCTCTTTGCTCTAATGCCTTAGTTGAAACACTGCTATCTCCTCTGCTAAATCAGTCCTGAAAGACACACTCTGGCCTCAGCTATTCCTCCCGCCTCCCACAGCCAGTCGCTCTCCACTCTCCTCTCATCTCTGCCAGTGATGGATTCTCATCTCAGCCACAGCACACAGCCTTGCAGGAAGCAGCGTCCTTTGGCCTGTCATTGCTTACATTTCCTTCTGATGCCCAGCTCACAGCCCCAGCCTCCTTTTTTCAGATGTGTTATCTTGCGATTCATTATGTTTAGCCAGGATGTTTCATAAATGCACTCTCTAACAGCACAGACAGGTCCAATAGAAACCCTGGCTCTGCTTTGAAACCAAGGGTAGTTATTGGAGGGGGCATGGAGGTAGCACCAACAGCTGGTGCTCTGGGCAGACAGTCCCCATGTTGCAAGCCTGCCTGTGTGCGGCGGGCAGTGAGTGTGGGCTTGGGAGCCTCGCTGCTTTTCTAGCTCTATCCTCCCTGGGTGATCAGGGATCAAGACCAGCCTTCAGTCAAAGGAAAGCAGAGGTCTGCCTTCAGCTCCTGCCTCTCCTCTGGGGCTGCCTCCTGCTTCAGAGGCAAATGATGGCTCAGTGACCTAGGGGAGGTTTGACCAGAGCACAGGTGGTCCCACACTTGGCCAGGGGTCCTCATGGGGCACAGGAACAGGGGAGGCAGTGGCCAACACAAGGTGTTTCAGTGGCTCCCTGGGTGGGCAAATGACCAGAGTCCCAGAGGAGCCTCCTCGATGCTCTGGTCCTGTAGAAGACCCTGGAGTCTATGTATAACCTAAAGGGTCAATCCCAACCCCAATCAACTGAGATGGGATTTTCTGCTACCCTGTTGATGGGAGCCGCAGCATTGGATTTATGTTAATTAAACTACATGCGGAAAGGTGATTTCTTCTGTATCTGAGTATGTACACTGAGATTAATTCCTGCTACATCTTAAGCCTGATTGGAAACCCCTCCAAGGCTGGATAAGTTTCATTCATAGGCATTTCCTGTTCATACTGCCTCACATGGCCAAGTAGCTTGCAAGTTCCAAGCAGAATTGTTTTTCTACTTCAGTGTCTTTGCTTGGGGGGCTGGAGAAGATACTTCTGAAAAAAAGCAGTTTTGTATAGGTCACTGTGCCATCAATTGTGTGACTTCACTGCTCTGCATGTAGATAACCGGTCCAGGAATGAGCCCCTGACACATGGCAGCACTCTCACATGTCTGGGATGTGGCCTTGCAGGAGAGCTCCGCTAGCAGGCTGCTCCGAACTGGGTGGGGCCTGGCCAACAGTTCCCCTCACTTGGGGAGTTGAACACAAAACCACAAGACACTAAGAGGGGAAGAAGCCAAGACATACGGGGAAAGGTGGTAGGCACAAGCTCATCGTTCCCTTTTATTTATTTATTTATTTATAATAAATATTTTTTTATTCACTGAACAACAGAATAACTGAATAAACAGAAAAAAGGGAACAGTAGTTGTAGATACAGAATAAGGAGGGGGAGTGCGGTACAGAGGCTTAAAAACACCAGAACAATGAATCACTAGAACAGGATGTAGTGCACCCATATCTAAGGGAACCAAGGATAGCTGAGGGCTAAGAATTGTGTGGATCCTCGAGAATGTGGGTTTCTTGTGCATTGTGTCTGATGTGACTGACCCACGTGAGATCTGACTAACCTGATGTACAGTTCTAAAGCGATGCCTTCATGTATGCACACATCACCCAGTGTATTTCCCTCCATGTCTCACCCCGCTCCGCCTTCCTAGCTTATACATATGAGAGAAAACATATGACCTGTGACTTAATGAGACTGACTGATCTCGTAGTATAATATTCTCCAGTTCCATCCATTTTCCTGCAAATGACATAATTTTGTTCTTTATGGCTGAGTAATATTCTATTGTGTGCATACTCCATTTTCTTTATCCACTTATTTGTTGACAGACACATAAGTTGGTTCCATAATTTGATTATTGTGAGTTGCACTGCTGTAAACACAGGTATGCATGTATCACTATAGTATATTGACTTTAATTCTTTTGGAAAGATACTGAGGAGTGGTACAGATGGGTCATATGGTGTTTCCATTTCTGGTTTTTTTGGCATTGAGGATTGAACCCAGAGGCATTCTACCTCTGAGTTACACCCCTAGCCCTATTTTTTATTTTTATTTTGAAACAGTGTCTTGCTAGGTTGACAAGGGTCTCATTACTTGCCAAGGCTGTCCTCAAACCTGTGATCCTACTATCTCAGCCTCCCAAGTACTGGGATTACAGGTGTGCACCATCATGCTCCATTTGGAGTTCCTACTTGTCCACATCCTCACCGAACATTTATTATTGTTTGTATTCTTGATAATTTCTTGTGTATCTTTATATATTCATTTCCCATCAACTGAACCCAGTTTTTAGTCCTTCCATCTGGAGAAACGGCATAGCTGTAACGTGCATCCTTCCTTGATTACTCATCTCTCTCTTCTACCAATGACCAATTTCAAGTCTTGCTTTACAACTCAGTTTGGGTATCCCCCTTTTTCAGGCTTCCTGCTTTAAGTCATTCAAGCTGTTAAACAAAATGCCATAAACTGGGTAGTTTATAAACAGAAATTTGATGCTGGGAATTCTAAGATCAAGCCATCAACAGATGTGTCTGGGGAAAGTCTGCTCTCTGGATTATAGGTGGCTCCTTCTCACTCTGACTTCACATGGTGTAAGGGCTAGCTGGCTCTCTGTGGTCTCTTTTAAAAGAACACTAACCCCAATCATGACCTAATCCCCTCCTCCTAACACCATTACCATGGGGATTAAGATTGAACACATACATTTTGGGGGAACATAAACATTCAGACCACAGAGATTCCTCTTGTCTTCCTCTCAGGCTCCGTCCTCTGTGCTCCCTGAGGTTGTATACATCTCTATCACCACACTTGTCTCACTGTGTTGTAATCACCTGTCATCATTATTGGATATCTGCTTGGTGGGGATTATATCTTGTTCATGTTTTTTAATCCAACCAGCAAATGTCAGAACTTGAAATCGAACTCAGCCCTTTACTTCTCATCTCTTCACTTCTGCTTCACCCCGTCTCCCAGGAAATTTTTTCAGCAAGAGATTTTTTTTTTCTCAGCACCTTCAAACTTACACAATTTTAGGCATCTGTATATGCTGAAACCTGTCTTCACCTCAGGGTAAGAAACAGTTATTGTTACTCTCAAGTCTGCTTACTAATTTCTTAGATGAAAAGCAAAATATACAGGGATTTCTTTCCCACTGAAGAGTAGTAAGTCTGAAACATTTACGGTTAAACAAACCCTTAACATCTATTCCCAGGTGCAAGCCATGCCAAAATATAGCAGACATGAGTGGCAAAAAGGCCCAGGTATTTACAGTGGGCTATGAATGAACTGAAGAAATAAGACTCTGAAAGCTTTGCTACAGAAAAACTAAGCGTAGTCAGGAGGAGAAATGGGGAAGCTGCTGACAGGGAGGGAATTACGGTGTGCCATTAGGAATTGTCCAGCATGGCAACCTGAGAGTGGTGGCCCCTTAAGCTTCCTATCCTTGGTGCCCCACTTACTTTATTGTAGTCTTGGCATTCCTGTGGATTTGTTGTTCTAGAATCTAAAAATTACCTTCTTCTTGTGAGGGATGGGATTGAGTCTGTCTTGGTTCTTGCTATGTCCCCAGTACCTAGCACTGTGCCCAGCATACATTAAAAATATTTATTATTAGGTGCCAACATTCATTGTTTGTTGAATGAGTTGGGAAGATTTGAATAAACCAATGTAGATTCAGCAATAAGCAGTGTATGTGTATTTTAGAGCAGATAAGAAAAATATAATTATATTTTAGATTGGATGATGTAAACGAGAAAGATAAATCATTGTATCTCCAAAATAAGGGTGATTAGTTCCATCTCTAGAGTGCTTTTATGAAGAAAATGCTAACATTTAAGTGAACTAGTTCAGGCTAGTGATAGTACCAGATGTGATGGACTTTGGAAGAACCTCCAGATCTTTATTCTGCTATTATTTACTAGGTCATTGTTCTGCCAGTCATTTATTAAACACTTTTTTTCTTGCAATACTGAGAATTGAATCCAGGGGCATTCTACCTCTGAGCTACATCCCTGGCCCTATTTATTTTATTTTTCATTTTGTAAAAGGGTCTTACTAAATTGCTGAGGCTAGCCTCAAACCTGTTATCCCATTGTCTCAGCCTCCCAAGTCCTGGGATTATATGCGTGCACCACCATCCTGGCTTAAACATCTACTTGATGTCATAATTGTCATGGCTTACTTGCTGTGGCTTAATTGAAAGCCTCACTCTAAGAAGAGCACCCTCTCCACCTTGCTGTAGAACTTTGGAGAGAATGGTGGCATTGTCTGAAGGAGGCTGACTGTACCTGGGTCCGGATCTATCATCATACACAGTAAACATGCTCTGATTGTATGTGATCAGGACCAGTGGTCGATTGGTTAATTGAAAAAGCTAATTAAAGTGTGGAAGCATAAAATATGATTTATTGGTCCCCTGAACATGTTATTTTAACTTAAAATGCACAGCCATGTGCATTATTTGCTCATCTTTTGACATAAAGCCAAAGCCTTTGCATATGGGTCCTTCATTCTGGAGCTTACTGCTATCTTTCTTGCAAAACTATACTCATCGTACCATCTGCAACTTCCTTTCAGTCCCAGTTTTTGTAAAATGGAATGAGAACTTAACACTTGGAAACCATCTCAGTATAGCACACTTCTGGAGTTTGTAAATCCCCTTTTCCACTAATCTTTTTTTTTTTTTTTCTTTTTTTCCATGTATCCAAGGCATGAACCAGGCATGGACACAGACCAAAAGCCAAATTGGGATAAACAAGGGATTGCTTTGCCCCTGGCTGATATGAGATGAGCACCACCAACTCGATGCCACTCTACCCAGGTCAGGATATCTCCACTAATCTTTTGAAAACATCTCATACACACCAAATTCACTATTTTTAATGATTTATCTCTATGAAGTTTTTTAAAAAATATTTAACTTAGTTTTAAGGATTAATTTATTTTTATTCATATTTATTTAGTATATAATATACAACTATATAAGCATATACTTTAATATACTTACATATTGATATGCTTTATATAATATAAATTATAAAAAGGAGCATTTGTATGTTTTGCATGAGACATAATCATATAGTTCAACTGGGAGGAGCAATGTGTGTTAAAGAGACTGTGCTTAGCCACCACCACATTCAGGAGCTGTGGCCCGCAGTCTGTGTGTGTGACAGAGAAGCTGGAGTGTGCTGGTTCTGCCAACTCAGTCACTAGAACTTGGTTAAGAGAATACTAAATCTAGCTGGGCATGGTGGTGCACCATTGTTATCTTAGTACTTGGGAGGATAAGACAGGAGGATTGCAGGTTCGAAGCCAGCCTCGGCAATTTAGCAAGGTCCTCTGCAACTTAGTGAGACCCTTTTTCCAAATAAGAAATAAAATCAGGATGGGGGTATTACTTGAATTTAGAATACCTCTGGGTTCAATTCCTAGTACTAAAAAAAAAAAAAAATAGAAGACTAAATCTAGATTATATTACAAATTCCAGGATTTGGTCTTCAAATTTGCATGTTCCAAAACTCCCTCTTGGTTGGGACAAAGCACAATCTGAGTTAAGATACTGGCTCAGACTGAAGAATACGCAGAGTCCTAGTATCTATGGTGGTTTGTTAACATTCCCTTATAATGAAGGATGACTGTCAGTCCACCCAGGTGTGGGAAGGTTGCATGAGGAACATATTCTGATATCTCTGTCTTCTTATTTTTTAATCCCTTTATAATATAACTTGTCAAAATTTGTAATTATTTTAATGACTGCTTATCTGACCATTGGAACTGAGGGTTGAGTGAGGATTTTAAAACAATATATATAATAACTATATCTATATAGTTTTAATAGGCTTTATTTTTTAAGAGCAGTTTTAGATTCACAGCAAAACTGAATGGAAAGTCCATAGAGATCCCATTAAAGCCCCCTCCACCGCCACATAGCCTCTCTCCTTATCAATGAGCCCCATGAGAGTGGTACATTTGTAATAGTAATGAACCAACATTGATACCTCATCATAACCCAGGGTCTATAATTTACATTAGAGTTCACTGTTGGTGTTGTACCTTCTATAGATTTGGGCAAATGCATGGCAACATGTATCTGCCTTTATAGTATCATACAGAATAGTTTCACTGCTCTAAAATCCTCGGTATTCTACCTACTCACAGCTCCCTCACCTTAACCTCTGACACTGATCTTTTCACTGTTACTATACTTTTGCCTTTTTTTTTTTTTTTTCTAGAACCGCACAGCTGGGATTGTTTAGCCAGTAGCCTTTTTAGATTGATTCCATTCACTAAGAAATACACGTTGAAGGTTACTCCATGTCCTCCTTGATCATTTATTTTTTGCACTGAATAATATTCCATTGTCTGGACATACCACAGTTTACTGATCTATTCACCTACCAAAGGGCATCTGGGTACTTCTAAGTTTTGGTGATTAGGAGTAAAGCTGCTGTAAATATCCATGGATAGGTGTCTGTGTGAACATAAGTTTCCAAACCATTTGGGGAAATACCAAAATGAAGGAGGATTTTTGTTGGCTTTTCTTTCTTATTTATTTTTTAATTATTAAAGAGACTTTAGGATGTTACATGCCACTGGGAAGGATTCACTAGAAAAGATAATTACAGCTACAGCATCCCTAAGGAAGAACTTAGTGTAATTATTTTTCTTAGATGGGAGGAGGAAGGAAGGGGCCTCTGCACACTGGTCTTATCAACTGTAAAGCTTTGGACCCACCCTCACATCTCAGCTGTGAGTTTCAATAAAGCCTTCAGAGACCGCGTGACCTTTTGGAATGAATGTTCAGGTAAGATTGGGAGGCAGCACATGCTGAGGCTTTCTCTGAATTTCATTCTTGCTATAGACTAGGGATGAAATTTAAAGTAAATAATGATTTTGATGATGATGATGAGGAGGAGGAGGAGGAGGAGGAGGAGGAGGAGCCAGACATGGTGGTACACACTTGTAATTCCAGTACTTGGGAGGCTGAGACAGGAGGATTCCAGGCTCAAGGCCAGCCTCAGCAACTTAGGAGGCCCTCAGCAATTTAGTGAGACCCTGTTTCAAAATAAAAAAAAAATAAAATAGGGGTAGAGGTGTAGTTCAGAGGTAGAATGCCCTTGGATTCAATACCCAGTACTACACACACACACACACACACACACACACACACACAGACAAACAACAACAACAAAATAGCCACAAACACTACTACAACTGACATTTATTAAGTGCGCACTTAACAAGATATGATAATTTGTTATTTAATCATGAAGACAAACTATATTGTAAATGTTATGGGTCCTATTTTAAAGAATATGACTCAAAGTTTGAAGAGGAGGAGCAGCTTGATGAGAATCATACAGTTGGAAATGACAGAACTAGGCGTGACGCAGGTGTGTCTGACTTTGTAAGCATGACTGCACACTGCCCCAGAGAAATTTACATCTGTGCCTTACTCTCCAGGACTCAGGTCACTCTCCCTGTGGTCTCACATTCACTCCACGCTGTTCCTGGGAGAACAGGTATTATTGACTCATATGACAGGTATAGAAACCGAGGCCCTGAGGACGGGTGGCTAGTCTATCCTAGGGTGCATGGCCGGGGCTGTAATTTATCTCCCAAAGTTCATGTGTTGGAAATCAACCTCTTATAGGACAACAAGATAGATAAGAGAATACAGTGTTCTTAGAGGAGCTTGAAAGCCTTCGGAAAGAGCCCAAATCAGGCAGGAAAAAGAAGACCTTCACTGTGGGTGTTTCTAATACCTGTGGTTATTAAGGTAACTGTTAGGTAGACGGTTATCAAGTTTGCAGAAAGGGGCTGCTTCGGCCAGGAACTGGTTTTAACCCCTGTGTGGGTTCTATGACTGCACTCCGAGAAAAACTAATCCAGGACAGGCCTGCCTGAGACTGGCTCATTAACTTGTGGTTATTTGCTTTCCGATGGACCCCACAACCCCTCAGGTTCTTGTGCTCTTTGTGTGTCCTTTGTACATCCCTCTTCATTAAGCATTATAACTTCTCATACTTTAAAAAGCACACTATACTTTACAAGCACCTTTTTCATACATGATCTTATTGGCTTCCCATACTAGCCATGAGAAAAAGAAAGTCAGGGCAGGCCATTTTATCAGTAATTTCTAGAGGGTTCCAGTGATTTTTTTCAAGATGCATAGAAATTAAGTGGTAGAATCAGGACTTGAATATAGCCCTATAAGTATAAAGTCTATGGTCTTTTTACTAGCCATAATTATTTCCCAAATCCATCTCCTTGGCCTTCCATCTCCTCAGGGCTTAAAAGTTCCTAGGCTTATGTGTTACTTCTATCAGTATATTTAAAGAAAATTCTGGCACCCAAAGTGCTTAAAACCTGGTAGAAATTCCTGGGGCAGATAAGTTGGAAAAGCACTGGAAATCATTTTAATCAGTGCTCCTCAGATTGCATTCCAATAGGCCCTTACTCCCTTGGCCATTGTTGTGGGCCAGTCTCCTGTGCTATTTCCATTGTATTATCAGTGCATCCCATCACATGCTTAGGCGTATGGGAGCTCAGTGCAAATGCATACTCACTGCTCTGCCATCAGTGAGACAGAGATTCCATCTTCTTATAGGAAAGGCAGCACCATTTTTTTTTTTTTTTTTTAGTTTATCATTTCGAAGAAATGCCTTTGGCAACTCTACAGCTATACACATACATGGACATTCTAGCCAAGGGAAAAAGATACTAAGAATGAGCGTAAGAACTATCTCAGAAGTTTTATGGCTTGGAAGTACCACACAGACTTTAATCTGGCCCTGGTATTTTATAGATATATGTATTAATGATGATGCTTTGGCTGCAAGTAAAAGAAAACCTACCATACAGGTCATTTATCATAGAGACATGTGTTATTTACTTAAGTCTGGAAAGGTTGGAGTCAATGATACCTCCTCAAAGATGTCAGTTCTTCTGGTCTTTCTTCTCTGCCATGTCTCTGTGTGGCATGCCCAGTCATCCCAACTCTCTTGGAAAGTTCTAAAAGAGGAGTCAAGAATGTATCTGGGGTGGTAAGATAGTGTTTTCCAAAGATGAAACTCATCCAGAATCCCTCTCGCTGATTTCACCATCCATCTCACAGGATTGTGACCACAAAGAAAGTTAGAAAAGAGATAATTCATTTGTGGCTTCTGTGGTAGGGGGCAATCAAAGGAGAAAAGAGTGGGAAAGGACTGCTAGGCAGCCAGTTGTTGATACCTGACTATCAAAGACACTGAAGTCCTCAGAATCATGCATGAGGTCACACAGCCAGTAGGAGCCAGGTCTAGAATCTAGAATCTAGATTTTCTTTTTTTAGTTGAATATCCAAAATGGTAAACTGAGTGTGTAGAGAGGGAAACATGTATAACACAGCGTATCTTCTTCCCTTTGGATCCACAGAGATCATGAGATCATGTGACCTCATGTTTGGCTGTCATGATTCCAGAGCTATAATTTAGTCTGTTGGAATCTCATTTGTTTTGTTCTTTCTTTCTCCTTCCTGCCTTCCTGCCTTCCTGCCTTCCTGCCTTCCTGCCTTCCTGCCTTCCTGCCTTCCTGCCTTCCTGCCTTCCTGCCTTCCTGCCTTCCTGCCTTCCTGCCTGCCTTCCTGCCTTCCTTCTTTCCTTGAACTCAGGGCTGTTCTACCATGGAGCTATATCCTCAGCCTTGTCTCAACCTCTCAAGTCCTGGGATTACAGGCTTGTGCCATTGTGCCTGGTTGGAGTCTGATTTATAATGGAGCAAGATGGCCTTGATGGCCAGGGGATAGAGAATTTTCTTTTTGTCTCAGCTTCCAAGGCTAAGATGCCAGGTCAGTATTATTTTTTTCATCATAGCAAATGTCGATGTTTCTTCTGTCAGAATTCATACTTTGCAAGATATTAGTGTTTTTTTTTATTGGTCAAAGGACAAAAGAAAAATAGTTGAGCTTTTAATTCCCCTAAGGTGAGCTATTTTAGAAATGCCCAGAAAGTCAGGTAGGAAAAGATCACAGTCTAGATCAATAACTGCCTCCTGGACTGAGAGCAGAAGATGGTTTATTTATGTGCCTGGGATGTTGTTGAGTGCATGCTCAATACCCAAGCCTGTGGTCACATGGACATAGATAACACCACGTGTAAATTATTAAAACCAAGAGGGACTTCCTTGACTCACATCTCTTCCTGTGTTGATACAGCAAAAGGCAACTTGTACTCTTGCCTTCCTTGAAAAACTTCCCAGAGCTGCGATTTAGAATTACTTTTGCCAACAATCTTAAGTTCAATATAGGTCAAACCCATCACATAACAATTATGTATTCCTGGGAGAGTGTGTGGAACTGCTGTCTGGGAAAAAAAACCACATCATATTTTAATTGGGCTGGCACAGCAAGCAAGTTAAAGGAATTTGAAGCCCATTCCTTTGCAAAGAGTAGACTCATTTTATAATGCTATTTGTACTGCTAGTAAGGTTTACCCTATATATCTGTTCAGTGTGTGATATACTAAGTTGGAATTTCTAGAAGTTCTAGAAGTGGAGCCACACTGTATCTCCATAGAATCAATGTATAGAAAGACATGTGGTCATGTGTTTTCCTGTACCTTGTTACATGAGAGTCTGCCTATTGGACAAAGTACTGAAAATATATCAGGAGCTACTTTAGGGACTTCCAACATGATCGAGGAGGTAAAGAAGAGCATGGTGGAAAATTAATATTTGTGTGGAGAATGAAGGAGTAAATTCTAGAATAGATAAATTCTAATAGTATGCATTTGAACATTGTGATCCTATGGTCACATAATATAGAATTTCCTGCATAGGCAGACTTCAAGTATTCCCGGGCCTGTCATCATTACATCTAATTGTAAATGAGCAAACAATTGTCCTGAGTGCTGATATCAACTTTCTTTCTTGCTGACCCTGTATAAATTTTTAAACTTCACAAGTCCCCAAAGTCTAGGCCATGAAGATCCTTGGAAGGTTTTCATTTTTACTTTCTTGCCAGATAGATTTGTATGATGGCTTCTAGGCACATTCTGAATTAAAAATTTTGAGAGGAACATGGACTGTTTTCCGCACATCTGGTCCCTCTTTGGAGGGAAGGGGTGTATTTTCTGGCATTTCAAGACCATATTCCTTTGCTTACCTAGTGGAACACACTACTCCTCCTGTCCATTTATGAAATAGCTAGGCCCTTTCAGCCTTCAGGATTTTTGTTCATGTTAACTTCCTATCTGGAACCCCCCCAGCATTTACTGTCATTGGATAAAATACTTTTGGTTCCAAACACCAGAAAACAAGTGAAGCTGGTTTAACTAAAATAGAGAAAATTTACTGGAAAGGAAAATAGGGAGATTCAAAGAACCCAAAGGCAGGAATGATACTGGGTACCAAGCATCAGGGCCTGGAAGACAATAGATAGTTAGGTTGAATTTCCTGTCTTTTGTTTCTCCTTGCTTCGCATCTCTGCTTTTCTCTGTATCCTCAATTCTTTGCTCTTTATATGAGCTTCCTTTGCACCTTGCTCACATGGTTGAAGACATGGATTCCCCACAGCTCCCAAATTTGTAAGTTATAGACTTAATTATTCTGAGAGGCTAAGGCTCTCTTTCTGGCTTCCAATTCCAAATGCCAAGGAAGGTTCTCTGGTCCATTTTGTGTCAATAGCCTATTCCTGGACCAATCAACTATATCCAGGAGCCAGGCTCAAGCAGTAGAAATGTAAGATACTGTTAACACAATGCCTATGGACAACATGGGAAAAATTACAGAGAAGAGAGGTGGGCAAGTCAAAACATGTCTCCTATGTCCCTTTTTTTTTTTTTTTTTTGCGGTACTGGGGATTGAACTCAGGGGCATTCTACCTCCAAGCTATACTCCCAGCCCTATTTTTTATTCTTGATTTTGAAACGGGGTCTCACTAAGTTGCGGAGGGCCTCACTAGGTAGCTGAGGCTGGCCGTGAACCCGGATCCTCCGGTCTCAGCCTCCCAAATGCTGGGATTACAAGCGTGCACCACCATGCCCGGCCCTATGTCCCTTTTTTATGCCTGTAAAATCTTCCCTTCCTTCCTGTCTTTTTTTCAGTAAATATTGCAGCTGGTTACTGGAAATACTGTTCTGAAAATAACCTGATAATATCTCAGGGATCATACAGATGATCAGGAAACAGTATAAGGAGAACACTTGTTTATTTTCTACAACTCAGTTTAAATATCACTCACATTAATTGGAGAAGTCTTCTCTGTCCCAGTTCTCCCAACATGGTTAGTGTTATACTCCTTTCTCTCTCTATTCCCAGTGGATACAGGTACCCACCTCTATTATAGTAGTCATGTTTCATTACAATTTTGTTACCATGATTCTGTCTCAGTAGCCTATAAATTCCTGGACAGAAGAAATAGCCTCTGAGTTCAGAGTAGTTGGCCTGAGGTAGGTGCTCAGTGAATGTCTGTCGATTGAAAGAACGGTTGTTTAGGAAAGAGTGAGGTTGGTGGCCTCCATTTCTTCTGGGGCTTACATCAGATTGGGAAGACACTGCATAGCTCCATGTGTCACAGATGATTTGGTATCTCTTGGGAAGACAGGGCCACCATGGATACATGACCTAGTCAATGTCAACAAGCATTGGAGGAATTAGCCTGCTGCTCACAAGGTAGTATTTGACATCTCTCAGTAGTCCCAGTGGGAAATTCTATGTAGATAGTTTTTATTACACAAAAGATAGGTAAGACCGTTAGCTTGATGGCTTTGCTGAATCATTGAGTTTTCCCCCTTAAAAGGGAGGATAAGGACTGAGGTATCTCCTTTCTGACTCCTCCCTTATTCATTATTTCCCTTTCCCATCAAACCTCTCTCTGTGACTAACACTCCAAGTAATAAAATCAGGATTCTTAGTTTATTGAAGAAACACAAGTGAAATACAATTTGCCCAAAACATGCTTGGAATGAGTCACTGAACAATTAGTAGTACCTAGTTTTTATTTCAGTGATTATTTTTTAAGTTACAAAGTTTCTTAAATTATTTATCTAGGGCTTGCTATGCTTGTCAGAACTGACTCATGGTCCTTTTGGTTTTTTAAGTGAATAACATTGTTAGTTTCAGTTTTCAACAATACATAATTGGCAAGCACCCAAGAGCCCCCTATTTTCCCTTTTACCTGCAAGCCAGTCATGAGTAGTGAGAGGCAGGTCTGTGCTTCTGTTCTCCTGACAAGTCTGCTATGGCTTTGATTACTTGCCACCCTGGCTGAATTGTGTTCCATAGAAGAAAGTTCAATCAGGCATTCTCCTCTGGGTTTTTTTTTTTTCTCTTCTTACTTCACATTTTGAAAAGAAAATTAGTGAAACTGTTGCCCTGAATAATTTCCCTTTCCTTCCCTATAGTCTCTTTTTGGGGTAGGAAGGAAGGATGATTCAAATAATGACAGTGTTAGTTTGCAGAGAGTTTTCTTTAATTCAGTTGACTTAAGTTTCCTCTTCTATAAAATGAGGATAATCATGAACGTACTCATAGGGTTATTGTGAAAAATAAATGTGAAAATATGTGGGAAATATATGCTCAACATCAGCTCAGTGTAGAGTCAGCATCCTTCCCACACCTCCAAGCTTCCTCTTACCCTTGACCTCTGTGGTATGCACAACACTGTGAGAAGTTTCCTGCAATGGCTGGGGCCATTACTTCTGAATAGTCTTCCGTCCTCAACTCTTATCTCTTGTGCCAAACTTCTTATCTACAAAGAAATGGATATCCTCTGTACTAAGGTGTTTTTAGTCTCTTGCCAATGAATGTTTGCCTCCATTTATCTCTCACTTAGTGTGATCTTTCCTGTTAAACAGTGAGCAATTGCTGAAAAAGATGAGTTAAGGAGTCTGGATTCTAATTAAGTTTATCAGTAATTGTTATGTAGCTGTGAATCTTTTTTTTTTTTTTTTTTGCAAACAAGAGTAAGGACTACAAAGATTAATGAAGGTTGTCAAGACCAGTGGGAGAACAAAACCCCATATTTCCATAATGATATCTTAAAAATCCAATACTTTGCTTCATTTGATAGCATAAAGCCTAGCAAAGGCAAAATGCTTATTTCTGTCTTGCCACATGAGAACCCTGAGGCACAGAGAAGTAGAAATCTTTCCCGCAGCTTGGTTTCCACACTCTTTGTCTGTGGTCCAGTGTTTTAATAGCCATTTCCTTGACCTACAACACAATTTCTGTTTTCTCATGTTCTTCTCCAAGCAGAATGAGATCTTCTTGAGGGTATAAGCATGTCTTATCCATCTTTGTGTTTCTAGTACCTATTTCAAGGTCTGGCATATGGCACATGTACAATAATGTCTGTGGAATGAATGAATGAAGGAATGAATGAATGGCAAGAAAACCAAAGCCAAAGATTGACTTTCAGATTCTCAAGCAATTTTTTCTTTGCCCATTTTTTTTTTTTATGGTTTCCCATAGTGATCATGAAGATATGAGGAAAAGGAGAAACAGCAAGTTTCAAGGATATAAACAGGAAGTATTAAGCCAAGAATTCAAACTTTATCTGACTTAAAAAAAATATGAAACATCTTATCTGACAACATTGATCAGTCTCCATAGATTTCTTGAGAATCTGCCCTGGGTTGGGCACTGAGCTCAGTGCTGCAGGCTTGCCTCTAGTGTGGGGATTGGAGGCATGGATGGAAACATGTTGCCAAGGGGCAATGATAAAAACTGAAGGTCATAACATCTAAGAGTGGGTGTCCAAAGGAGGAGCCCTCTCTGGTTGGGACAGACCTGAGCCCTGAGGGGTCAGAGGGCTAGAGGGTGAGGCTAGCAGAGGGGATCTCAGGTGGGGGAGGCACCAGCCAGGACAATGCAGGTGTGCTTGGTGCTGCTGAGGATGGGCAGTCTTTGGGACTCTCAATGGAAACCTTTGGACCATCCAGGGAGTGAGGCTTTTCCCCATGATGTCTACTCCAAGCTGGTTCACAGTAACTCTGTACAAGGGTCTTAAGATATGCTCCTTTAATGACTTGAATTACCTAATAGAAATGTTGTTTTTTCAGAAGAGTCACTTTTTTTTTTTTTTGTGGTACTGGGGGTTGAACTCAGGGGCATTCTACCTCCGAGCTATACCCCCAGCCCTATTTTTTATTCTTTATTTTGAAACAGGGTCTCACTAAGTTGCGGAGTGCCTCACTAGGTAGCTGAGGTTGGCCGCGAACCCGGATCCTCCAGTGTCAGCCTCCCAAAGAAGAGTCACTTTTTTAATTATTAATTTTTAATTATAATACATCATAATTATATATCATAGTGAAATTCAAAGTGAAACAAACAAACATGCACACTTGGTATGTTTCCCTCTGGATTCCATCCCACCCTTCCCCATAAATATTAGTGAGGTTGGTAGTGTTACCTTCGTATATGGGCATAACATTATTTGAGCAGTTTTCTTCATCAGTTCTCCTTTTTTCCCTTTCTTTCCATCTTCCTCCCTCAATTCCTTCCCCTAGTCTACTAGTCACTTTCCTCAATTATCCAAAATCCTTTTTGTTTCTTGTTTTCATCTCTAGCTTCCACATATGAGAGAAAACATAGGACACCTGACCTTCTGAGACTGGCTGATTTCACTTTGCATCATATTCTCTAGTTTCATTCATTTTCCTGCAAATGGCATAATTTTATTTTTCTTCATGCTGAGTAAAATTTCATTGTTCACATATACCACATTTTTATTTATCTGTTCATTTGTTGACAGACACCTAGGTCAGTTCCATAGTTTGGCTATCGTGAATTGTGTTGTTCTAAATATGAATATGCATGTACCACTATAGCATTCTGACTTTAATTTTTTGGAAAGATACTGGGGAGTGTTAGAACTGGGTTATATGTAAGAAGAGTCAATATTAAAGGTGCTCTGGGCAAGAAAGAAGAATCAAAGTAAGGGTAAATTGAAACACACCATATTTCTCTCTGGACTTCCTCTTCTACTTAATTCCCAGCATAGACATTTGAGTCAGGCAACAAAAGGGTTTACATTTTTTTATCTGTCCATTTCTAAATAAACTTAACAAGCCATCCAACCTTTCTGGGTCTTAGTTCACTCTGCTGTACCACAGAGTAAAATTGCCATGAGGATAAAATTAGATAATATAGGAAAAGTGGTTGGTACACACTGTGCGCACAGTAGGTATTGGCCAGCAACATGCCAGAGGCATTAAGTGCAATCTCAAATGACCCACAGACTGGGCAAATGATATGAAGGGATAATGGAGGCAAAATGTAAGAAGGATATAAGGGCCTGCTGGGGTCCACGACAAAAATAGATGCTACAAATGATTTTTTTTAAAGGAGCATCTGTTATTAAGCCACCTAATTGTTATTTTATTGGGATTTCAGCCCTGTGGTGTCAAGTCTTTCTATTTTTAAAAAGGAAGCCATCGCTCTAAAACTGTATGTGAAATCCTCTGACTTAAAATGTAGCAACTGTGGCATGGACTGCTATCAGCCCAGGATTTATTCTTTATTTTTTTTTCTTTTTGTAATGGATACCTCAAGTTTTAATTAGGCACATATTCTCCTTTTTCTCTCTATCCACCACAGTGAGACACTGTTTTCCAGCTTCTCTTGCAGCTACTGTAGCCATTGACCAGGTGTTATTCAATGTGCTATGAAGAAGAGTTCTGGGTACAAGCCACATTCACATCCTTAAAAAGAAGCCTCTTGGAGTTTGTTTATCTTTTTTCCTCTTACTGATAGTGAGCCTATTCAACCACATGAATGGGTTTATCACTTTTGGGGTAGTTGGAGGAGCAACAAGATAGGAACAGAGTTTCCTGTACTCTTAAGATTGCCTACCAGTCCAAAACCATAGTGGAAAAGAATTAAATGCCTATCTCATTTAAGCCACTGTTATTTGATCTCTAATAAAGCAGAAGGACCAATACTTTAAATAATACAAGTAATCCAGGGTTTTTTTTTTAAAGGAAATAATTTACATATAAAATATATTTATAGGTTGAATTTCCTGATGCGATGTTAGTTTTTTAAAAAGGAATTAAACAGTGTAAGACACAATTCAACTTTAGTTCCACTGGAAAAATCTGACATGTATATAAACCAATTAGCTCATGATATAAAGCTGAGTATACAGACTCTGAGTGCTCTAAGAATTCAAATGAATCAGGTACCAAATAAAAACTTCTTTCATCCTTCACTAGATCAAAGGATGTGCATTTGCCCTCTTTGCTAGGAGCACCAGTGTGGACACAGCCAAGGTAGTCCAAGGGCTTGGGCACAAGTGCATTCTATGCTTGTTGATGGGAGTCATCTTTCAGGAAACACAGGGTGTAAAGCCCTAGGGTAGGGGGTTCTCATCTTGTTGAGTAACATTGTAGCACTGAAACCATTTTACACACATTTCACAGGTGAGGAACCTGTAGCTAAGAAAGATTAAGTGACTTTTTTGTAATAATTGATAGAATAGGTATTCTACCCTACCACTGTTTGATACAAAGTCCTTTTTTAAAGTTTTTCTGCTGCTTGGATATACTATTTTCATGGTGTATCACAAGAGTCTGAATATCACTATTAATCATATTAAGGAAGATGAAGAGCATAAAATATACCCTTAGATCTCTATTTAGCAATATCAAAATTGCTTGAAATAAATTTACAGATAAAAAATCCAGAGAAAGAGGGGGAGAGAGAGAGAGAGAGAGAGAGAGAGAGAGAGAGAGAGAGAGAGAGAGGAAGGATGAAGCAGAAGAGGTATTTTTTAAAAATGTAATCTCACTAAATAAACTTAGAGGCAACAAATGATATTTGAGCATAATTTGCTTGAGATTCCCAGAATGCATTTTGATCTGTGAGAAGAGAGGTTCATTACACAGGAAGATTGTCGGTTTATTTGGAATGAGAAATCTGTCCTTATAATCTTGGCTGCAAATACTTGGGAGCCTGATCATAAACACATTTTCATAAACCTTGTAGAGATTAATGAGTGATAATTACTTTGCCTTAGCTGGCATCTGTGTCATAGTAATCATTGCTGCCATTCATATTCTTAAGTGAATCTATATAATGTATTACTCCTAATCCCTGCTTTTCCCTTCCCTGCAGATTTACAAGGAGACTCTTCATTTTATAAAATAAAGTAATTCAACTATTTCACGACTGTCAGTTACTGCTTTCAAAGAACTCACATTTTGAGTTTTAGTTCTCTGATGAGCTAGGACCATTACTCAACATCTGTCGACATTGTGGCCGCAGCAGCCTTTGTTTTCTTCAAATTAAAGGAAATTCCATTTCAATATTGCAGTTTGGGGAGCAACAGAGAGCAGTTCTGAAATCACACAGTTGATGCCCTGAACCTCAGTGTAGGCCTAGAGACCATTGCTGAGCTGCAAATTAATAAAATCTTTCTGAAGAAGTGGAAAGGTCATATTCAAAGAGACTGCAGAATTTATGCTATAAGAACCTGGGAAAGTATCTTCCTTTTTTACCTTGATGCACCCTTAATAGTTACTTAGGAATGAAAATGAAAGTGGCCAAAGCACCCTGGACCAGGCTTGCAACAGGGGAGGCCAGGGGTCAGTGGTCCCCAGCAGAAACATGGTGGAGCGACACATGCCACATTTGTCCTATTTCTTTTCTCCACCCCACAAGCTTGACAAAGACAGTCAAGTTTCTTTCAGGGATAACTGTGAATATTTCCCTAGCTCCATTTCTCAGCACCAAAGTGGCATAGAACCTCCATTTCTTGTTGTGCGTGGTGGCACATGCCTGTAATCTCAGTATTTGGGAGACTGAGAAGGAGGATCACAAGTTCAAGGCAACTTCAGCAACTTTGTGAGACCCTGTTCCAAATAAATAAATAAAACAGGGGTGGAATGTAGCTCAGATCCCTTTTAAAATTCTCATTCATTTTAGCCACAAATTTACATTCCTTCCTGGAAGTAAAACTTATCCCTATAGATTGTATTAAGTATATTAGTTCTAGTAGTTATATAGAACCGGCTCTTACTCTTTTTCCATCATTAAATGATCTCTTGGTTCCCACCCTGAGTTCTTGCTTTTGTCTCATCTCAGGTTCTTGGTTCGCAGGACTTTACTTTTCTGCTTATTTCCTCTCCTCCTGGCTTTCTCACTTGTCCATGGTGGGTTGCTTCAGCATTTCTGCTTCACAGAGATGCAGAGTAGTGGGGTCATGAATCTTCATGCTTTCTTTTCTCTTTTTACAAGGTTCCAAAAATTCTTCCTTTCTTACAGTCCTTTGCATGCACAACCTGTCCCTCTGACCTCAGCCTTATGACTCTCGCATCTTTCATTTTCAGAAAGTTGGACTTTTGGATCTCCTCCATGTACCCTCTGGCAAGAGTGACTTTTAAGCTCGAGACTAGGGACCACGTCCTCATCTTGTGATATCCCCCAAAAGCAGAGACAGTTCTCTGGCCTTTCAACATTTTTGTATCTTGTATTTTGTATCAGTACAGGGCAGCCTTTTGGCTTAATATCTTTTCTTCCCAGTTTCCCCATTTTTTATTATAAAACAGAGGGCAGTCCTTCCCCTCTTCAGCATGTAGACTTTGTTCTAGTACTTGGTCAACTGGGAGCCAAAATTCAGTGTCCTTACTGATCTCTGCAGAAATTCAAGTTTCCTGAATTCATATGAGGTCCCCTCATAGCACACAGCCTTCCTTTTGGAAGATCTCTATCAGTGTGGCCTTCCCTTCTGTATGTCCTCCTTTCTGTACTCCTTGGCCAATGATTTTGTTTTCCTACTGACACTTTTCTCCATACAGGGCTCTAATGCCTTTACTCCATTCATCTCAATTTTCTTGACATCCATGATTTCCTCTATTATTTAAAGTAACCCTCTTTGCTCCTTTGAAGGAAATCCAGTGCCCAGACAATACCCAGAAGATTCAGCACAGTGTAGTTTATCATCATCATTGAATGGAATCAGATTATGTAATTTTATCTCCTCTCTGTCTGCATGTCACAGCCAAGTCGCCTGAGGTTGTTTCTACCTTTGAGCTCCCTAAGGGCAAGCCCTTCATTTTATCCATCCTTGTATCTACAGCACCTGCTGCAGTACCCTATGCAGAATGATGCACGATAAATGTTTGTTGAACAATTGAATCTCTTTGGCCTGGGGAGCTTCTGGCACATTCTAAAAAGGTACTACATGTAGAGAAAAATCTAGACCTGGGGGGGAATTAAAACTAAGATCCAGAGCCATTGCTGAAAGCCATTCATCTCCCCCCCCCCCAGGAACAGCCAATACACTGAAAGCTCTTTTTAGGGAGGGGCAGGGAGGAGCTGTGCACTCTCATTCTTGGGTCCCCGGTACCTGGTTGGCACAGACGACTTGCCCCAGTTCCCCACTCATAGCAGACTTCTTATATTCATTTTATTTGTTAGCAACTTGATGTTTAATTGTTAAAACTTGGAAAATTATTTGTGTTTTAATAAAGTTGCTTTAAATGTCAATGACTGAAGGTTTTAGCTATAAGAACTGTTTATCACAAACCAAAACCAAACAAAAGCCCAGTGTACACCTGTAATCTCAGAACTGGGAGGCTGAGACAGGAATATTGCAGGCTCAGGCTAGTCTAAGCAACTTAGGGAGACCCTCAACAACATAACAAGACCCTGTTTCAAGATAAAAATATAATGGACTGGGGATGTAGGTCAGAAGCAGAATGCCCCTGGGTTCAATCCCCAGTGCAAAACACACATACACACACACACACACACACACACACACACACACACACACTTAAAAAACAGAACAGGATTGACTCTAAGAAGCTCACCGTTTTCATCAAGTTGGCACTGTGCTTTACACTGTGGCTTCTTTCAGTCTTGTGAAGAGTCACACAACTGAATGAGACGAAGAGCAAGTCGCCTTGGCTACCTGGGATCCCATTTTGTACAATTCCTTCTGTTCTCTGAGACCCATGAGGAATGTGTGTGGGAGAGGGCCAGGCTAACATATGGGAGCATCCCAGGAATATTCTGATAATTTGATTTCCTATCAGTCTGATATATTTCTACATCTGTTCATCTCATGGGTAAAGGATACAAATTGAAGAACTAAGCTTCTCTTCAGTGCTATAAGTAATTTATATTCAGTTCCAAAGGTGTGGGCCAATTTAGAAGAGAAAAATCTCTGTATTAACCCAATTGCCTTTCTTAGAAGGCTGCTCACTAATGTACTTACCTGTTTCAGTCAGCATTCTCACCGCTGTGATCCAAAATACCTGATGACCACAACTTAGGGGAAAGAATATTTATTTGTTTACTGTTTTGAAGATTTCAGTATATATATCCCATTTTAAGCTGACTGCCAAGCAGGAGCTGGGGTGACAGGTCTTTGGGGCATGATGGTAGGAGGGAGCAGACAGCAGTGAGCAAAAGGTCAGAGGGAGAGGGTTAGAACCAGATGATGCAGCTGGGTGGGGCAGGACAGTTTTGCCCATGTGCATACACATATACCTCCTGTACCTGGCTATGCCACCAGGGACTCATCCCTGAGCATGGCTGCCTCTAGAGCAGAAGGTCCAGGGGACATTTTACTTCCTAACCATAGTATTACCTTATGCTACTGGAACAGGTGAGGGGCTCATTCCAACCCTACATGCTTTTTCAAAATATTTCTACCCTGAGACGTTTCTTTTAAGTACATTTTTTAATCTCACTAATTTTCCAATGGTGTCTTAGCATTCATTACTGGTTGATACGCTGACTGCTGTCATCTTAATGTTGTTCTGCATTCAGCTCCACCATGTTATGAACTAAAAAATATAAAATCTACCACTCCACTTCTTCCTTTCCATCCCCCTCTATATCCACAGGGCACTGACTATGAAATGAACTGGACCCATATCAGATTCTCTAGCATGGAACATCACTGAACTCTGGCCTAAGAAAAGTGTCTTATAAATGTGCAGTTCCACTTAGTACCTAGAAAAATGCAACATGAATCTTGAGATGGTTTACTGTTACTTTTGATAGTTAATAATAAATCACTGCAGGCTTTTGATATATGGCATTTGTTTTATTATTCTAAAAATGTCTGCTACCTATGAGGTTCTGAAATGCTTGCCCAGATTTTATATCTCCAAATGGAAGCTCTGAATAGAGTTCTGAAGCCTTCCCTACAAAAGTGGCCCTGCTATGTATGGTCTGACTGACTGAAGAGATTCGTGACTAGAACACTATCTGGCTTATGAAAAATCTTGTGCTTATTTTGGATTTGCATACCTTGAACTATTGTTCTAACTTACACAACTATAAAATGGGGATAATGATTCCTACCATATTTCTTTATAAGGGATGAAAGTACTTAATAATCAAATTCACTATGGTACATAGAACACAAAATTTTGGTCCTGAAAAAGACCTTAGAAGTGTATCCAAAATTTATTTTACAAACAAAAACCCTGAGGTCAGATGTTAAAAGACTTGTGTAAGGTTATCTATCAAAAAGTCAGAGGAGCCAGGTATGGTGATGCATGCCTGTAATCCCAGTACTTGGGAGGCTGAGACAGGAGGTACACAAGTTCACGAGTGACTTCAACAATTTAGTGAGGTCCTCTGCAATTTAGTGACACCTAGTTTCAAAATTAAAAATAAAATAGAGATGGGGGGTGTACTTCAGAGGTAGAATGTCCCTGGGTTCAATCCCAGTACCACCAAAAAAAAAAAAAAAAAAAAAAAAGAGGCGTTTTAATTTTAACTGTCTTGGCAATTGTTGCTATTACTGTTGGCACTGTGGCACTATTAGTATTTCCTCAGACTTTCTGTAGTCCCACCCAAGGAATCCACCCATTTGGTGGGGTTTCTGTTAGCTTAAACCCCATGGTTAGCTAGCCATTGAGGGTGAGGAAAGTTAACATAATCCAATCCCTTGCAGAAAATTAGCAAACTAATTGAACCCATCAGTCATGGTAGTATTCTGTAATCCAGATGGACACCTGACAGAATTGTGTCAAATTTTCATAGAAGCTGTAGTTTTGTCCACCTAGAGCCATTCGATTATATACTAACAGTTAAACCTCAGGCTACAACATTATGACATGATTAGCTCTTCACTAATAACATATGAGAAACATCAAGGTGATGTGAAGGAGGAGTGAGCAGACCATCTGAAGGGCAAGAGGATTCGTTTCCAGACTATTTATTCTGCATTCACTCACGACTGGATGATGGCAAAGTGCCTTTGGTGAGACACACCGGCCGTTTGTTGATAAGAATGGAGAGTTCACTATCTCATAGATTTGACTTGTCAAGCAATTTTCCAACATATGTGCTATTCTGGTTCAGATACCAGTCGAAAAGGACTTTTCAGGCAATGCTTCAAAGGGTTGAAATGACTGGGATTATTCAGCTTGACAAAGATAGCTGAAGGATACCAGAGTATTTTCTATGATGTGCACATTTTTCTAGCTAGGCCCCCATTCTATTTCTGTTGAAGCCAGAACAGGTTGAAACTAAAAATTTAGTGGCTCCTACTTTGGAATTATTTACTATTAATTGACAGCAATATTATCCAGAGTTCTTGGCTAAAAAGGAGAGAAATCCAACTCAAACTTATTCAAATTAAAATATAAATGCATTTATTTATTCATTCATTTAACTGAAAAGATCATTAACTTTAGGGAAGGTCTTATTCAGGTGCTCAGGTGTTGTCATTTTATCAAGATTCACTCTCTCCCTTCCTTCCTTCCTTCCTTCTTTCCTTCCTTCCTTCCTTCCTTCTGAATTTTTTCAGATAAAATTTCTATAGCCGGGCGTGGTGGCGCACGCTTGTAATCCCAGCATTCGGGAGGCTGAGACTGGAGGATCCGGGTTCACGGCCAGCCTCAGCTACCTAGTGAGGCATTCTGCAACTTAGAGAGACTCGGTTTCAAAATAAAGAATAAAAAATAGGGCTGGGGGTGTAGCCCGGAGGTAGAATGCCCCTGAGTTCAATCCCCAGTACCACAAAAAAAAAAAAAAAATTTCTATAACACAAAATTATTTTAAGTAAACAATTCAGTGATACTTAGCACCATTATAATGTCATGCAACCACCACCTCTTACCTAGTTCCAAAACATTTTCATCATTTCAAAGTAAACCTCATTGCCCTTTAAGTTGTTTCTTCCTATTGTCCCCCTCCCTCTCCCCTAGACTCTGCCAACCTCCAATCTGTCTCTATGGATGTAGCTATTCTGGATATTTTATATAAGTAGAATCATATGTTAGGTGACTTTTGTGTCTTGGTTCTTGCACTTATCATAATGCTTGGAGGTTCATTCATATTGTAACATGCATCTGTACTTCTTTATTTCTATTACTGAATAATAGTCCATTGTCTGTATAGAACACAATTTGTTTATCTGTTCATCTGTTGATGTTCATTTGGGCTGTGTTGTTTCTATCATCTGGCTATTGGGAAGAGCTGCTATGAATATGGATGTGTGTGCATGGACTTGTTTGAATGACTTTTTAATTCATTGGGGGTATATACCTAGAAATGGAATTACAGGATCATATAGCAATTCTGTTTAGATTTTTGGGACTGTCAAACTGGTTTCCACAGCAGCTAAATCATTTCACATTCCTGCTAGCAACATGCAAGGGTCCAGATTTCTCTGCCTTCTCACCAACACTTACATCTGCTCCTGCTTTTGATTATTCCCTCCCTGGTTGGTGTGAAGTGGTAGCTAACTGTGGACTTGATTTGCATTTACTTTTAATAACACATGATGTTGAGTCTCTTTTCGTGTTGGCCATTTGTTTATCTTCTTAAGGGAAATGCCTATTTCTTTTGTTAGGGCTTCATTCTCTGGCAGTCTTTCACATGATGGTAGGGTAAATAGCCATCTCAGTTTGCTTGGGACTGAAGGGATTTCCAGAATGCAGGCCTTCTATATTTAAGACCAGGGGCATCCTAGGCAAGCTGGGACTAGTTGGTCACCCTTGTGGTGAGAAAGGTGGCTCCCGGAATCATGGGCTTGTATGATTTCACAGTTAAGGGATCAGCACAAGAAATCCTATAATTCTCCATAATCCTAGGAATGGTGATGATAACTGTTCAGTCGTTTTGATTGTCTTGACCTGGACATAGGTCCATCTATGGACCAGTCTCCTTGGCCGGGGTGATAAATTACTTTGATTCAGCATGTTCAAACCATGTATCCAGTTCTCAAAAAAAAAAAAAACAAAAAACAAAACAAAACAACAAACAAACAAACACAAAACAAAACGGGCAGGTTAGCATTACTATGGAATTGGGGAGGCAGTTCCTCAAGCATAAGGATGCTGATCAGACAGAAGTTTGCCACAAGTGTCCAGATGCACCAGCTGTTGTGCTTGATACCTATCCTTGAATTTTTTGTTTTAACTACAATGTTTTTATAGTAACATTACTGGGGAGATATTAGTACCTTAGTATTAGAGGTGACAAAGACAAATACTAAAAACATTAAGTTACCATGCTCCAAATCACATAAATAAGTACTGGAGACAGAATAGATTAATTTGTAGTATGACAGAGTATTAAAAAGACATTTCAGATGGCAAGGATAATTAAATTTCAGACACAGGTTAAAGAAGTTTCCTTCATAGGACTTCATACAAACCAGGGTCCCTTGAAGAAAATAAACCATACTATTTATTCTAGGAGATAATTTAATCAAATAAATTAGTGAAACAGGTATTTAGACATTTGAAAGCAAGGGGGGGGGCACTGAAGTAACAGGAATAGCAGCTCCAGAGAGAAGCTACTACAAGTTGAGCATTCCTAATCTAAAAATCTGAAATCTGAAATGTTCTAAAATCTGAAACTTTTGGAGCACAAACATGATGAAAAATTCTATGCTTGAATTTATATAAAAAGTTGTAGTCAAAACCACAGGTGCACTAAAAATACTGAATAAAAGTACCTTCAGGGGACATGTATAAGGTATGGATGAAACAAATGAATTTTATGTTTAGAGTTGGATGCCATCCCCAAGATATCTCATTATGTGTATGCAAATATTCCAAAATTGGAAAAAAAAATCTAAAATTCAAAGTACTTCTGGCCCCAAACATTCCAGATTCGAGATACCTCAAGCTATACTTCTGCTACTGGGGAGCAGAGGCAAGAATTTGAGGTTACTAGAATTTAGAACGTGGGAGAAGAAGCCCCATATAGCTGGCTGGTGCTGGTAAAAGGCAACAATAAAGCTGGTGCTGGGAATGTGGGAAACATTGAAATGAGAAACAATAGCAACAGGAACAGACAGCAAAGAGGAAGGAGTTAGAAGGACCATCCACGGCCTTCCAGTCTTTTTCTAGCACCTCCTGTTGGCAGAGCTTAACAGGGCACAGGCTGGCAAAGCAGAAATGTAGTTGGCAGTGTTCCAGTTCCCTCACCCTGCAGCAGGGTACTACAAGGTGGGCTGAGAACTGAGAGATGATTCTTAATGACCAATACTGCCTTTAAAAGAGGGAAGTTCTTATCTTTCAGAATTTACAATAAGACTGTTTATAGAATCTTAGATGCTGTTTTTAAAACAATCCCAAATGCTTATTTTCTGAACTTCACTTTTCTAGATTTGAGGAATGAGCATAAAGTCATCTTGTGGAGATGTTTACTAGGCTCCTCCCCAATGCTATCTAGCTTGAATGCTCAGACCATCTCCAGTCATTTCTGTCCTGTACTTTATTCAGCATATCCAAGCATTGCTGGATATGCTGAATCAAGGGCTTTTACATCGGAAAAGCATGGATTTGGTCTTGCCTCCACCTCTTTGTGGTTTAATCTTGGGTGAATCAATTAATTCATCATTGTTTCAATGAATATGGATATGTATTCCTATAGCATGGGGCTTTTATAAGGTTTGTGAGTCATAATACTAAAAAATCAACTGGCATGCACAGCACTGACACTTAATAAAAACAAACTCCATTCCCTGTCCCTTTTACTCCACCCTTCTGGTTAAGAACAAACCATGAATTTCAGATAAGTCACCTCCCTGACAGCAGAATCTTGCTTTTGCAATGGCAACAAGGATTAGACGGGTGTGTGGTTCCCTGCATCTTCTGTCAACACTCCCATACAGGGACCGCAGGCAACCAAGTCATCACAGCAGTGTGATTGATGGTCTGCTGCAGTCACAGCCTCCACATGAGCTCCCTACTTTCTCCTTCCAACTAAATTATCATCCTTGGGCACCCTCTCAAGGAGAAAGTCTGAGCCAAAAGGCTGACTGTTATCTTCTCCTTAATTCCCCGAACTGCCCTAAAGTTTATTAATTGAAAATAGGAGGCTAAGACCCATCCTCCAGTAAGGCACAGTGGGCTTTGATGAATTGCATACTCCAAGCATGTACTTCCAACATTACTGCTACACTAAAAGAATCAATCTCTCTTTGAGATGTATGGGTTAGGGGCAATGCTGGGAAAAGTGGCAAGTGTCTTTTGGGTTACTTTATGATGAAATTATAACTGGATAAAGAGTCACAGATATATAGGAACCTTGGGTTTCTGTCTGGACATATACTCTCCAGGGTAACTGAGAGAGACATAGACAGCTGCTTTATTTTTGGGAAATGACTAATTGGATCATAATTTACCTTTTCTTCATCAGAAAGTATAAACTTACCAAGTATCTTCTGTACCCTGCTATTTTAGTCAGGGTTCTCCAGGGAAACAGAACCCAAATATATATATTATATATAGTATAAGTATCTATATATATATATATATAGACACATATACATAAAAATACACACATATATACTATATAGGCATGTAATTATTTATTATGAGATTATTTTATCATGAATATATATTCATAACAATTAACATCATATTTATGCATACATATATACACATATATATTTGTATATATATGAATTGGCCTATACCACTACGGAACCTGACAAGTCCCATAATATGCTTTCAAGGAAGCCAGTGGAGTCATTCAGTCTGCATCCAAAGCCTGAGAACAGGCTGGCTGATGGTATAATTCTCAATCTGAGGCCCAAATCCTGTGAATGGTAGAGTAAGGGGAGAAACCTGGACCTCTGCTATCTAAGAGCAGGGGAATATGGATGTTCCAGTTCCAGAAGAGAATGAATTTTCCCCTCCTCTCCTTTTTGTTTACCCTAGGCCCTCAACATCTTGCCTGCCAACACTGGTGGGGGTGGATCTTCTTTCCTGGCTCTACTGATTCAAATGCCTGTTTCTCCCAGAAACACCCTCACAGATACACCTAGAAATATTGTTTTGCTAGCTGGGCAGGGTGGCGCACACTTGTAATCCCAGCACTTGGGAGGCTGAGACCAGAGGATCCGATTTGCGGCCAGGCTCAGATACTTAGTGAGGCTCTGTGCAACTTAGTGAGACCCTGTTTCAAACTAAAGAATAAAAAATAGGACTGGGGGTGTAGCTCAGAGGTAAAATGCCCCTGGGTTCAATCTCCAGTACCCCCCTCCCCCCAAAAAAGATAATGTTTTGTCAGCTTTTTGGACATCCCTTAGCCCAGACAAGTTGACACATAAAATTGACTATCACATCTGCCCTTCCTCAAACAAGTGAAGATCAGCGTGTCCTTGGAAGGTTTTCAGGAGTGTGGCCTGTGAGGAGAAGGGCCTTGCTCTATAGGATCCTGTGGACCAAGGTTTCACCAAGCTGCTGCCACGGCTTCTCAGTTGGAAAATACACAGTGGAACTAAATGCATCTGGCTTCAATATCCCCATGGGCCTCTTTCCATATGGGAGTTAATAACCTGTGAACACTCAGACTTAAAATCCAGATCATCTTTAATTCACAGAAGGGCACAAGGTAGGAGGGCAAGTTTCTAGCTGCCCTCTGTGTAAGCGATTTATTTCCTCTTTTTCTGTTCTGTTTGTTTCTTCTTGACTTTTTATCTTTTCTTTGAATCAAACTGCTTTCTGCACTGCACACTCAGTGTGTTGCTTTTCAGCCTGGATTGAATTTTTACAGAGAGTCATAAATCCTTGAAAATAAGATTTATAATGGAAATGCTGATACAGCCCTAGCTAGCATGGCCAGATAGGTATTCTAATAATACTGGATAGTAATATTCTCCAAATCTAATACTCTATAGATTTTTTTTTTTTGCTGTGATTCATATTGACCCAATTCTTTTCTAACCTGTTCAGTGCCAAAGACTGACCTGCCATGTCCTTGACTGGCAATGTCAGATGCCCTTTGGGCATGTCTGGATCGCATTGGTATCTGGTAGTACTTGACATGGTTAACTCTTATAGGCACAAACTCTGGAAGGAGGGGTCCTGGGAGGAGGCCAGATCCCTGGAGTGAGGCAGCCTTGGGATTGGGGGAGGGTGGCACACATACAGGGGAAGCAGGGAGGGAAACCTGGAGCTCTTCTGGGGTTCTGGAAAACCTAGGCTGTAGATTCTGGGGAATGACTATTCCAGTAGGTAGATCCTACCAGGAAGGATGGTTTCCAGGTAAGCAGATGAGGTGTTCTGTCAGGTATGCAGAATACGGTGATAAGGAGCCAAGAAGCATTCACAGAAAACCAGGCAAGAGCCAGGCAGGGTGGTGCACACCTATAATCCCAGTACTCCAGAGGCTGAGACAGGAGGTTCACAGGTTCAAGATCAGCCTCATTAACTTATAGAAATCCTGCTTCAAAATAAAAAAAGGGCTGGGGGTATAGCTCAGAGGTAGAATGTCCCTGGGTTCAATCCTCAGTACCTCAAATAGAAAAGAAGTGCAGGCAAGTATTTCCCTTAAGGAAGTCTGATGGTAGGCAAAAGGGTTTTCATGCCTGTGGTTCCTGGGGGATTGTGGTAAGACACTCTTTCTCTACACATACATACACACACACACACACACGTGTATAAGACTATGTAGTCATATGTGTATAAGACTATGTAGTCATATATATCACATATAGTATATATGTAAGTTTGTATATATACATATATATGTATATATATATATATATATATGCACACACACACACACACGTGTCTCTATATAGTATATATATGACTATATTTATATAGTCTGTGCCCCCAATGTCTGGCACAGAGCTTTTGAAATTATAATTTTCTGAATCATAAGAATGTCTTTTGTTTTTCTTAAAGGGCCCAAGGTGCCAACTTGGAAGCAAAGTGCCTCCCCCCCACATCCTCAGATGACCGAGCCTGCTGGTGCCTCAATCTTGGACTCCTAACCCCCAGAACTCTTTTCTTTATAAATTACCCATCCTTGGGTGTTTTGTTATAGCAGCACAAACAGACTAACACCAGTCCTAAATCTGCTTATTCACTGTGTGACACCAGACAAACTAATTACTCTGACTTCAAGTTCCATCATACGTAAAGTGGAACTAAGGGCAGTACCCACCACACGGGGTTGTTGTAGGATGTCTTGAAAATGTACCAGCAGGAACATTTTCCAAATGCCTGAAACACAGGATTCGATCAAGATATATTGTTTTATATTATAGCTGCCATCATTATCCTTTATGAGAGGGTCCATAATTTGGGGTGATACTGTCAGGGAACACCCAGAGTATGCAGAGAATGCCATGAGCATCCTTAGCGGCATAGGATGGAAGATGAAGAGAGCAGATGTCTCCCTGGAGCAGCTCCAGTTCATGCCAGAATGAATGAAAAACTTAAAAGGTAGGGCCCGAGATGCCCACAAGAGCTTGCCATTGTTCGTCATGTCTTTTCAGAACCTGAGAGCACAATTTCTTTCTTCTGTGCCTTTGTCCATTTTCTTCTTGGCAGGGCAGCAGCTGGCCCTGCCCCAGGCTGAAGTGCTTGGGAAGGAGCTGGGGCCTGGTTAACTCTTGTTTCAACAGAGGGCGGGAGGTGTCGCCACAATGCCAGGCAAGCTGAGGGGTTGAGAAAGGGCCTCTGCCTTTTGCTTGCCTGTCCTTTGGGAGAAGCTCAGACAGAGGTCTCACTGAGCATAGAAAAAGGGGAAGAGAAAATTGCCACAGCTCAAAAGATCCTCCCAGCTGGAGGGACAGTGGATTTATTTAACTCTTTCTATGTAGTTTGATGCTGGATATCTAGCAAAGGATGTTGAATAGGGTCTTTCTAAAGAAATTCTAAAGGAGAGCATGTGAGAAGTATGTGACTGATCTTCCCCTGTGCTTCCTGCCTGTGCAGAGCCTCATGCCCTCATCAAATATGAGGGTAGGAGGGTTTTTTAAAAATATATAAATTATTATTATTATAGCCTGTCATGGGAAAGATGCTGAAAGAACTACAGAGCATCCTTTGTAGCATGCTGTGTCAGCTGAGAGGACTCACGCTGCACCAAGAGTCTAATATGATCCCTGGTCCTTCAGGTGAACCTGAAGCCCAGAGAGCAAGAACTTGCTTGAGGTCACCTGGCTCATTTGTGCTAGTTTACAGTACAGTTAGAAAAAAACCACCTGTTCACACAGCTGCCCTTCTATGGGTGCTGATGACTATTTTGCTGCATTGTTTTTTGAATTGTAGCAGCCTTGGCAACTTAGTGAGACCCAGTCTCAAAATAAAAATGAAATAAAGGGAGGGAGCTTTAGCTCAAGGGGAGATCCCCTTGGGGTCAATCCTAATTACTGAAAATAAAAATCACAGGTGGTCTTCTGTGGCTAACATATAGCTATCAGTAGACCACAGAGGACACTCAGGTCCTAGCTAGGAGCTCAGTTGCCTTCTGGAGAAGGAGAAGTTGCAGAACCTCCCCAGAAGGAGGTGTCCCAGGTACATATTGGAATGGGTCAATTACATCCAATTGGGGACTTTTCCTTCTAGGATTCAATAGAAAAAAAGTGTGTGTGTGTGTGTGTGTGTGTGTGTGTGTGTGTGTATTTGATTCTTTTGCTTTTTTTTTTTTTTTTTGAAAGTAAGGGATACAGTTAAAGGCTGGTTTTCTTTCTCCTTGTTCAGCCTGAAGGCTATGAAGGTACAGCTTTTGTAGTTAACCTCATAAATTAAGGCCTTTAAAGCAAGCATATCTGTTTTTTGTCCAGCTTGGCAATTCTTGAGATTCAGTATTTTCCCAGCGAGGTTTCATTCAATACAGAATGAGAGATTCTGAGGTGAGAGAGCACTCTATTTCTCCTGGTGGTGATTTATTTTGGCCTTCAAAGGACTAGGACTGTCACATGCAGCTGCACAGCTCCAAAAACCTCAGATATGAATGGAGCCCAGGCACAGTGCTGGAGTGCTGGGTCTCTGGTCCTCTTGCTGAGATGCTACAACTGTGGAAGCCTCTGAGACTCTCCGATGGTCAGGCCACTTCACCTGTCTTCATTCCTTTTGGCTGTTTAGCTCTGGCTGTCCCTGTTCCCATGCAGGCTGAGGCTGCCTTCTGACTTCTGGGGGTCCCATTCTGGGTAGCATCCTTGAGCTGTGCTCTTCGCTCTCCTTTGTCCTATCAACTCCTACCTTGGAATGTGGCACACCTACTGGGGGATTGGCATCTATAAGGGCACACATGGACACAAAATGATAACCTGAAAGAAGTATTTCCCATGGTGTTAGGAATAGGAGCTCGGTGGGAGCAGAGGGGCTTAGGGAAGAAGTCCTCAAACTATCCCAACTATGATTGCCTACAGTCTTCCTCCCTGCACCCCCACCCTGCCACCCTCTGCATGCTTTAGCCCTGGAGGGACAGTTACCCAGTTATTCCTCAAATATCTTTTCCTGTTTTTGCATCCTTCCACTTGAGGGCAAGGCCTCTGCTTTAGTTCTCCTGGCACCACTGAATTCTGGGTCGTGGCTCTCTTCCTTTCTCATGAAAATGAACTTGAACTCAACTCCTTCCTCCCCATCCCCTGACTTTTAGGACAGCTGAGAAGGGATAATTTTTTTTAAAGGAATTTTTATGATATTTGTACTTGTAATAAGAGTCAAAGGTACCTTACAATTGTTTGCTTGTTTGTTTCTCCGAAAGTCTTATAAACAGGCAAAAATAAGAACTCATGAATGGAGAGGACTAAAAAGGTTGGTTAAGAGAAACAGTGAAAATATCCAGTAAAGGAAATAACTAAAAAGAAACCTATAATTGAGTATTGAGCTCCCATATCAAGAAAGGAACACCATGAACACGTAGTTATAATTGAAGTGAGAAAGTTTATTTATTTAGAAAGAAAAATCTGTCATTTCACAATACTAGTGATTGAACACAGAGCCTTGTGAGTGCTAGCCAAGCTCTCTGACACTGAGCTATAACCCCAGGGTTTTATATTTTATTTTGAGTGAAGGTCTTGCTAAAGATGCCCAGGCTTGCCTTGAACTCCAGATCCTCCTGAGTAGCTGGGATTATAGGCATGTACCACTATGTCTAGCACAATGGTATATATTTTTAAAAACATTTTCATGTGACTGCTTTTCCCTTTCTGAGTTCATGACTTTCTCCTCACTTAGCTAATGATATTCATCTGCCTGCAGGTATGTTAGCAATGCTATAGAAGAAATGCAAAGAGAATGTACAGGGTGAGATTCAGCTTCAGATATGCAAAATAGAATACAGTAAGACAGTTTTGGCTTGGGATCAGGCGTTTTGTTGCAATACAGGGTTTACCTCGTTAATCTAGGTCTTATCTACCAAACCAAGGACTAAGCTTATAGAATTCATATCATAGAATTCTCCTAATATATAGAGAAAGCACACTTGTTCAAGGGAGAATTCATATCATAAAGTGCTTTCAATGTGTAGAAAAAAATCCCTTCATTTGCAGTGGGGTTTAGCCACAGGTTGGAGGGGAAGAATGACTTACAGGATTGCTTCTCCTAGTGTGCTCTCCACACAAGCAATATCAGGGGCATTTGGGATAGAGGTCTAAATCTAGCATCACTTAGAAATGCAAATTCCCTAGCTCTGCCCCAGACTTACTTGAGGGATAGGGCTCAGCTCAAGCCCTCTGGGTGCTTCTGATGCTCACTAAAACTTGAGCATTGATCTAGTGAAAACATCACATCCTTCAACCCAGAGCATATGAGAAGGTTGGGGGAAGAGGTAGAGGGGAAAAGACACAGGGGTGCTGATTGCACCTATTTCTCTCTTTTCTAAGCTCCATCCCACAGGGAGGAGGGTTGGAAAGGCCAGGGTGACACAGAGGGAGGGCTTCTCACCTTCATGCTTCCCATCTGGAACTCATCAATGAAAATGGCTTACACCAACAGAGGAGGCTGCCAAACCCAAGCAGGCAGAGGAGACTTGAGTTTTTAGTTTTCCGAAGCCCTTCTCAAGTCCCCGGTGCTATAGGCAAATCCCAGGCTTAGCTGAGAGTCTGCTGGGGCATTTTTCCACAGGAGTGGCTCAATCAAGGGATGGAGTAGCTTTGATCAAGGGTTATGGAGTGTAGGTACTTCCCAGGCCAAGGCAAACAGGAGGCACCCTCAGGTCTTAGTGGGGTCTCCAGCACCAGAGAGGGCTGAGCGGATCCCCACTTTGTCAGGGTGGCACCAGGTTCTTGCTAAGCAGAAAAAAAAAATAACGCCAGCCGCAGGGTGGACAAGAGACATTGGTCCAGGGTCCGGTGGAGCCAGAGGATGCTGTCCTCCCTTACTCCAAAGTTCTCTGAGCCAATGCCTCACTCCATGCAGCGAGAGGCCATCTTGAAGGGGAGGCAGACCTTCTTTTGGGAACTAATTATGGGGATGGACTAAGTTTTTTTTTTTTAATTTTTTTATTTGTATTTTGAAATTGTGCAAGATAGGGAAATCATAGTGATATATTCATATGTGCACATAACACTATTTGGTCTGTTTCCTTCCCTGTCCCTCTCCTTTCCCTCCCCTCCCCTCTTCTCCCCTCCTCTCCTCTCCCCTTCTTTCCCCTCCCCTCTCCTCCTCCCTCCCCAAATTCCTTTCTACTATTTTACTGGGTTGTCTCCTAATTTCCATGAGGTCCCCTTTCTTTCCCATTTTCTTTTTCTAACTTGCTCATACTAAAGGAAACATGCAGTCCTTGATTTTCTGAGTCTGGCTGATCTCATTTAGCATGATGCTCTTCAGTTAGGATGGACTAAGTTTTAACCAAATAGGACTAGCAGTCAATGTTGCTCCTCTTTATTCCTCCCCTCTCTCCACTTTAGTGAGACTGGATCTGGACCTTAGAGTCGTGTGCATTAAATTCATAAACACACCATGTATGGAATTTAATATCCAAAAACCTGGGTTCCTGTACTGGCTTCATAAGTTACTTAACCCTTAATGGTCTCACTTATAAAATGGGATTGGTAATACCTCCATTCATGAGAGAGAGAGAGAAAGAGAGAGAGAGAGAGAGAGAGAGAGAGAGAGAGAGAGAGAGAGAGAGAGAGAGAGAGAGGAGAGGAGAGGAGAGGAGAGGAGAGGAGAGGAGAGGAATCTGTAAGTGGCAAGGGACTCTCTAATATTAGTCATCAAAATTGTCATAATAAAAATGAGGGGTAATACAGAAGAGTGTTCAGTAATAGTATTTTGAATAAACATCCTTCAGAAGTTACATTTCAATATTAACTCATTCAATATTAACTGTGAAAGTGTACCATGCAGTGAACTCCCCTCTCCTTCCCTGAACTCATCTCTCTTTCTAGTGGTTATAGAGCCTATTCTTTGGGAGAATTTCTCCTTGTCCATCATAGCCCTCCTGGCCCTTGAGGGTTAGGAATGCCACTCATTCTGGGATCACCAGACGCTTTACCTATAATATTGTTCTAACAGGTCAGTGGAGAAGAGTAGTTTTTTGGTCTCTGATTGGCAGGCTTTATACCAGAGCAACTGTAGCCCATCTCCAGTGGAGATAATGCGGACAACTTCCAGGCATAACGGAACAGGCAGAGAACCGGGTCCTGAGGGAGGAGCTCATGTCCCCAGTGCCAGTCATTCCAAGACCAAGATATCCCTCTGTTTCTCAGTTACATGAGTAAATGCATTCCTTTCTTAATCTGATTGGTTTGAATGGGATTTCTGACACTTGCAATGGGAAATGTCTGGAAAATATGTATCTCACACTGGCTGGTGCAAAATGAAACTCATCTTTCCCTAATCTTCTCTTGCATTCTGTTTCCATCGGTGATCCTATTACCTAGGCTGAATGCCAGATCCACTGATCCTGTTACCTAGGCCAGATGCCTGGGGTCCATTGCTGACTCTGCCATATCCCTTGCCCTCTTCCCACTCTGGCTTGAATCTGATTATTTATCTCTTCTTCACCTGGATCAGGCCACCAATGTGTCTTCCCTGATGACTGCAGAGGTGCCGAGGTAGCATCCCTGCCACCCATCCTGCAGGCTCGATTCCATCCTGCACGTTGCAGCCAGATGTCATCTTTCTGAGATGACATCTAATCATGTGACTGAAGTAATTCTGCCCCAGATACTTGACCCTACTTAGGCGTTGTGAATCTCTGGGAGGCTTTATTAGAGACAACATTTCTTAATAGATGTGACTGCAATGCTTGATATTCATGGAATATTTCCTGGAGTTAATGTTCTGCTGAACACAATTTGGGAAACAATATTCTAGAAGATTTTAAGGGCAACAGTTACAAATTCTTGCCTTCACTATTAAAAAAAAGCCTCTAGTATGAATTTTTAGAATATATAATATTTAATAATAATAATAATAATATCTGGAGCTTATTGCATTCTTAGGCTTATATGCCAGGCAATGCTAAGCATTTTATAAGCTCTATTTTATATAACTTTCAAACAACATTTAATACTATTGTTATCTGCATTTTATAGATGAGGACTAGAAGCTTAAGTTAATTTGCACAAATTTACGCAGGTGATAAATGAGTGAATTGGGAATTGGAACCAGGTTTTTTTTTTTATTTATTCTGAAAACTATACATTGAACTACTAGCCAGTATTTGTCAAATTATGTTTTCTTTTTTAAATTATTTTTTTATTTTTTAGTATTAGGAATTGAACCCAGGGGTCATTCTACATCCAATATACCCCAAGCCCTTTTTATTTTGAAACAAGTTCTCCCTAAGTTGCTGAGAGTCTTGCTAAGCTGCCCTCAAACTTGTGATCCTCTTGTCTCAGCCTCCCAAGTACTGGGATTACAGGTGTGTACCATCAAGTCCAACTACAAATGGTGATTTTTTTAAATTTTTTATTTGATGGTACTGGTACTTGAACTCAAGGGCATTCTACCTCTGAGCTTCACCTCCAACCCTATTTTATTTTATTTTGAGACAGGGTCTTGCTGAGTTACCATGCACTGGCCTTGAACCTGTGATCCTCCAGTCTCAACCTCCCAAGTACTCAGAATTTAGGCATTTGCCACCATTCCTGACTACAAATCATGTTTTAAGTAGCTCTAGGATTCTATAGATATGCCTCAGAAGCAGCTGCCAGGAAAGAAGCAGAGAGTAAAGGTGATAAAGGAGAGAGAGATTCTTTGAAGTTGAAGGTCCCTGAGAACCACTTCAACCGGAGCATCCTGACCTTTATCTCTTTCATAATTGTGAATTATGCAGCAATTTTCTTTCTTGCACAAATGGTTGAAACATATTTGAAATGATTACATTGTTTGGTAGTGATATTTATGGGAAGTTTTCTCTGTCAAGAATACTTTCCTTCCCATTTGATCTGATTCTTGAGGCTCATTCCATGAAGATACTGTGGGAACAGTCGACTGACATGGAGAGTTAGTACACTCAGCATTGTTGGCACTTTGTGTGTAGAAAATCAGAGGTACAAAACTATTTTAGCTGTCTTCTGATGTGCATTGAAATAGAGTCGAGTGAGTAATAATAGAATGCTCCGATAACAATAGGGCACTCCATCTGAGCTGCCTGTTTCTTATCTCAGATATTAGATTTAGGGAATGGCAATTCATTGAGTGGAGAGCTGGCACACAGTGTTAAGGGATATGCAGGAGACTGATGGTTGGAGGAATGTGTGAGAAATAAAAGGAAAACAAAGTGAAACAAAGAAAGAAAACGCAAATGCAGTGAACTGAGTTCACAGGGTAGGTTCTTTAAGCATCTCAATAAGGTGAGTGGAGAATTTGATTCAGCTGAAATCTGTTTCATCTCAGCTATCTATCCTCGAGCGGCAGAGTGTCTGGCGTAGATCCTTGCCATCTGGCCTGCCCCCTTCTCTTCTTATCCTTGTTCTCCTGACTTAGACACCATCTTGTTTCCTGCCACTCAGGAGCAATCTGCCTAACCATGAATTCATGTACTGGCATCAGCCTCCCTGCTCCCCATTCTCCATATAAACCTCCTCTCCTGCTGGGATTCCTGCTTCATTCCTGTTCCCTGTCTGGGGGCTGGGTCTAAGCCAGGGCTTGTTTCCTTAATCATGGTGGATAACACTGCTGGGCATCACTGAAGACTCTGCTATTCCTAACGCATGGCATCCTGGGGATTTTGAGTTCCATACCTTTTAGTAATATACCTTATAACTGTGGCCTTGGGGAAGCCATTCTGATTTGTTTTTGCTTAACTGGTTGTTAAATTAATTATTTCTCCTAAGGAATTAGGTATCTTTGATTGGAGGAGTTTTGTGTATAAGCCTCCTTAATGTGGGGGAATTAGATAGTGGATTTGGATGTCTGGAAGATTATTGTATTACGTGGCCTCCCAGACTGCAATTCTTTTGATCTGTGCATTTCAAACCAAGTTGGAAGGCTACTATTTGGTACTTTCCAATCCATAGGCAGCAAGAGAGTTAAGCCCAAAATCAAGTCTGGTCATAACTATGCAGTGTGGACACAAATAGACTGAGGAGAGGTGGTGGGGGAAAGGTGCTCTCAGGTACTCCTGCTCACGTGTGTTTGTGCCTGGAGTTATAGGCTGTTGTGGTACATTAGCTCTTTGGATATGCAATAGTGATCAAAAGTTCTTATGGTGAAAATTGCTTTTATAGTTGTTGTTCAGAGTCTTTTATAAAGAAAAGTTTCTCAAAAGCTCTGGAAAAATCCCAGGACTGAACATGTCTAATGAAAGGTGGTAACATCTGTACTCTGGGTGCCTTTCTTGGTCAAAATAAAACGGAAAGATGTCATACACTGAAAAGCATGACATAAAATTAATCAAACTTAGCACTTCTTTCCCTCAGGGATTTCTAAATCCGGAAGTTAAGTCTTTTAAAAGTTACTGCAAAGATCATCAGTGGTAAAAATGGTCATTTAAAACCCAAGGAAGAACATTAATTTAAATTATGATAATATGACCTATTAAAGAATGCACTCTGGTCTCCTACCAGACCAGGCTAAAAGAAATAAATTTTTGTTAATCTTTGGGGAAGAAAATGAAAGTTACTTACACTAGAGGTAGAAATTAAAAAGAAGTGAAACTGGCTACAATATATTACCTTCCTTTCCCTGTAATGGTGTTTATACAGATGATCTCTGCCATTTGTTAAGGCTTGCTACACCTCTTTGTCAGCTTTATACTCAAATGAAAATTGATCAAAAGCTGCACAAATTTAGAGAAGTACTAAACACATTCCTGCCCACTTTGGGAGGAACATGCAGAACTCCACACGGGTATTCATGGCTACAGGGGAAGTGTATATGATAGAATTAGCATCTGTGTCCACTGAAGTTAATGATCAGAGCTAGACAAATGCTTTATATGAAAACTCAGATCTGACCAGCAGCCAAGCCATCCTCTTACCTATAGCACCATTTTATTTTTATTTTTATTTTTTTTGGTGCTGGGACTAGGGATTGAACTCGAGGGCATTCTACCTCTGAACTACACCCCCACTTTTATTTTTTATTTTGAAACAGAGTTTCACTAAGTTGCTGAGGCTGGCCTGGAACTGTGATCCTCCTGTCTAAGCCTCCCAAGTCCTGGGATTATAGGCATAGGCCACTGTGCCCAGCTATCGCACCATTTTCAAAGGAATACAGCTTCCCTCTTAATCCCTCCTATCTTGCCTTTAAGTTCTACAGGCAGACAAAGTCATGCTGCTCTGAGTGGGGAACTTATGATCAGTTAGACTAGCTCTATCTGTCATATTGAACAAAATTTTGAGATTTCAAATGATTTAGGTAGAATTTAAAGCAAAACAAAACATAATACAACAACAACATCAAAATACAACAACTTTTAGATCTTGGGAAGAGACACCAGAGAATGAATGCATTATCCTAAGGCACTAACATCACAGAAATAGTGGGGCGTAGTGGCGCAGGCTTGTAATCCCAGCATTTGGGAGGCTGAGACCGGAGGATGTGGGTTCGAGGCCAGCCTCAGCTACCTAGAGAGGCACTCCGCAACTTAGTGAGACCCTGTTTCAAAATAAAGAATAAAAAATAGGGCTGAGGGTATATCTCGGAGGTAGAATGCCCCTGAGTTCAATGAGTTCAATCCCCAGTACCGCAAAAAAAAAAAAAAAAAAAAAAAAAATCACAGAAATGTCTTAGGAATAATTAAATCATGTGACTTTAACAAGCATACCAAAGAGTGTTAACTAACTGGGGTGTAGATGCAAAAATGCCTTGTTTCCAATCATTGCTTTTAGCTGAATTCTATTGAATCTAGTTTCCCTTCATTTTACAAACATTACAGAGAATTTATTATGTGACAAACACTGTTTAAAGTGCTAGGGATATAGTGACAAATTAATCTGATTCCATATTTGAGCAGACATTTTAAAAGTCATTGTGGTCTACCAAGGATCTCTTGGTTTGGGGTTATTCTCTATGCTGGATGCTAGGTATAGTGTGTAAAGTCTCAGCCACAGGGAGAACTGATATCTAGGTGCCTTTCTTGGTTAAAATAAAACTGAAAGATATCATACACTGAAAAGTATGACATAAAATTAATTAAACTTAGCACTTCTTTCCCTCAGGGATTTCTAAATCCAAAAGTCCAGTCTTTTAAAAGTTAGGTGAATATTTAGTTTCAGAATGTGGGTAGCAGAACAAGAGACTGGCTGTAGGATGTGCAGGGCAAGAAGATCCAGACAAAGCCCTGGATAACAGGATAGTAAAAGTTTGGAGTGATATCAGGAACTGGTAGCTAGAACCGAGTGAGACATCTAGAGTGGGTTGTGGGAGGCAGGCTTGATACTGAAGGCCTAGTTGGAAGTCCCTGAGTCACAACCAGGTAGGGAAGCTGGAGGAAAGGCACAAATAATGAGTGAAACCCGGGGGGATGTGTCAGTAGTGAGGATAAACAAGCACCAGGGTAGAAGCAAGCTCAGATGTCTTTGAGGAGAAAGAGTTAGAGATTAGTAGACATTAAAAGAGAAGAATAAAGCTAATGAGCTGTCCAGAGGTAGCTAGGTTGAGTGGGCTATATCTTGGATTGGGGACCAGGTGCTCAGGGCAAGTGAGATGAGGCTCACAGGAGCCAGGAATAAATGATGAAGGAGGTTGCAGATGCTCAGTTGGGGAAAGCCTGTGTTGGAACTGCCTGATGCTTTGGCAAAGGGGCTGAGTGTGGACACTGAGAAATCTGCAGAAAAGGAGGAAAATCGTGGGGTGTAAAGACAGGTGGGAATCTGGGTCAGGACCTGATCAGGAAGTTCAGGCCCTCTCAGGAGAAGTAGACTAGTTTGAGATAGGCTTCTTGGGCTTAAAAAACCTTGGTTGAAAATGGAATTTGACCAGCAAGAACAGTTTTGTTGTTGTTGTTGCTGGGGGGAGGAGTCAAGGAAAGCTCTCCCTAGCAGACAGTCCTTCTTGCAAAGGACTCCAGACCCTGAGAAAGGCACCTTTTACTTCCTGAGCACTTCTGTGCATCAGGCTGTATAAAAAGTACTGAATATATAAGTAATAATGATGAGTGTGTTTCATATGGGGCTTACTTCTATTCTGTTCTTTTCCTCCCTGTAACAGGAAAATTATTGTCTTAAACCATGTATCGGGGGTGGAAGTTCAGGAACAGTGGTACAGAGGATCTCAGAAGTGACTTCAAGATGACCTGACACTGCCTTAGACCAGCTGGATGGCCCTGTGTCTCCTCCTCCTCTTTCCACTTCCTCTGTTGGTCTCTGTGGGTTTCTGACTGTCATTGGTCTGATGCTGGTTTTGCTTGTGTCTTGACATCACTTTTAGTCGCCAAATCCCCAAAACAATCAATCTTCAGCCACTAGTTTCTCTGTTTGGTTTCAGAATTATGCACTTACCCTCTTTGCTCTTCTGGTTCTAAAAATTCCTAACACCCAGTAATAATATTAGTTTCCGTTCATTAAGCAGGGATAGGGCTTGTCACGTCATCCCCTTTTGTTTTTGGAGGCAGTTGCTGTTTTCCTTGGTAAGACTGAGGCTTTTAGTGCAGGGCTGATGCCAAAGCTTTCCACCCTCCTCTTGGTCTTTACAAGGTTGTCAGAAAGATGAAATGAAGCAAGCAATGTTAGATTCTGCATAGACTTTGGTCATGTTAACGGGCACACAAATTCTCCCTAAAGTTTTCTCATCTTAGAAGGCAATTTCTGGGGCTAGAGAGATTTAGATGAAGATATGGATCTTAAATAATAAGGATAAATGAGGTTGCAGTTTTGGGGAACATGAGGGGAGTGGGTTGATTTATTGGGTAAAGGGAGGCTTTTTGGCAGTGCCTTCAAACACCTCATCCAAGCGCTGCTTGGACCAGCAGAGCTAGGTGATGATAGCAGTGCTTTTGCTGGCACAGCCTCTTCCATGGTGACAATGCCAAGGACAATGTGTTCAGCTTCATGGTGGTGGGGGAAGCAAACCATGCAACTGTGCATTAGGAGGCAAATCTCTGGCTTGCAAAGGGTTGAATAAGATGATCCTTTAAAAAGCTCACCAGCTGGCTAAATTTAGGGTGGCAAATGGCATCCAGGCCAAGAATATTCTTTGGCCTTGGGCCCGTGACATTTTCATTTGACTGGGAATTGGATGCATTTTCATTTCCCCTGAACTTTTCTCTTGACTCTCAGTACCTTGGTCTTTGAAGGTAGGAGACTATGTGCTGATAGCTGGGTGGGGCCCTGTTGCCTATTCAGGTCCCTGCTGGTAAGGACAGTTAAAGATGGCCCTGCTTTTTGGAACACATTTTCAGTGAGTGACGGGTGAACTCTATGATGTTGTCACCTAACTTTGTTTCATCAGTCATCAATCTGGATGAACCTTTCTGACTCCTCTGCTCTTCTCTTTCTCCCTCACATTCCTTTCTCTGAACCTTATTCTTTTCTTTGAAGCTGTTTTCAAAGTCAAAAAGATCTTTGACAACATGAGCCCTTTGCAGGTGACAGAATGGGTCTGAATGCCTGCACATCTGCCTATTGATTTGGTACCATTGCTCTGTGTCAAATGCTGTGATTTCAGGGGAGCCTGGCTTCCCAGCCAGCATCTTATTGCCCAGAATGTGGAACTGAGCATCCCAACTTGTGAACATTTTGAGAAGCAATGAGGCAGAGTGAAAAAAAAAAAGTGTGGACTCTGATATCAGCAGGAAGGAGTTCCAATACCAACTTTGCTTTTCTCTTGACATATTATCAGCTTCTCTAAGCATTAGTTTCCTTATCTGTAAGAAGGTGATGATAATACCCTATAAGATTTTTTTTTCTGACTTAAAAGGGATATGTGTACAAGCTCTATAAATGGAGGTCCACATCCCTCTTTTCTTAAAAGGAGCAGCTGGTTTGGCCTTGCTAGTCTTTTTGTTGCACTCTGATATTGCTTGTTTAGCAGCACCAATCTCTGGGTCCACAATCACCTGGCTGACTCATTGTGAACTCTGGGGAGACTACACATTTTTCAAGTCTGGGAACTTCCACTTCTCTCTCACCAGGTTTATTGGTTTGTTCCTCAGTCGAGATGAGTTTTTCTTTATCCCAGCCATTAATCTGGTTGAGATTCATTTTTTTATGTGTTAGACAAATATATATTGAGTCCTTCTATGTGCCAACACTGTGCTAAGTGCTAGAGAAATAGTTTGTGTCCTCAGAGAACCCACAGTTTAGTGGAGAAGACAGACAAAGCAAACGCACACTGGCAGTAGCTAGCTAATGCTCACATGGGTAAAGATGCAAGTAGAGAGGGCACGTCAGGCAACCTTGGTGCATTGCCAAAGGTTTCTGGATGGAGGGACATGTATATTGACATCAAAGGATGAGTAAGAACCGGCCAGGAGTCATGGATATAGTGGAGTGAAGATGAAGGATGGTGCAAGTGAAGACAGAACTTGTCTGTGAAGCACAAGATGGCTGTAACTTGTGAGAGACTGGGCTGAGCGCAGTGCTGTCCGCCTACGAGCTCCCGAGAGGCGGCTGGGCTTGGAGGTGTTTCAGAAAGGCGGAGCATCATTAAGGATGATTGGCAAGAAATTTCCTTTTGTGGAGTATTTAAAAAAAAACATTTTATTACTTTACAGGTACAATTCCTAAATAGTCCTGGTGTGATATTTTCACTGGTTAACGAGTGTCAATGCGCATTTATGTGCATTTATGCATGAAGAGGTACAAAGTGTAGGGGAAAGTCACTTCTCTCTCCTGGTTTATGGTGTGATGTTAAATGTGTTTTCTTTGTAGGATCTTTATCCTTGAGGCCTGGGCCCTTAGAAGAACAGAACAGGATGTGACATGTTTGGTCCAGATAGGCTGATCTTTCCATCCTCCCATACCCCACTGAGTCACTCACACCACTCCTATTGATGCTTAATGAGATGCTACTGTCTTAGACAGCAGGCTGGTGGGGTGGAACAGGGCCAGGGAGCCTGTCTAGATGCAATGCAAGGGGAGTAGAAGGTGTGTGTGTGTGTGTGTGTGTGTGTGTGTGTGTGTGTGTGTGTGTGTTTTGAAGGTGAGTGGGAGGTGAACACACCTACAGAGCTAGTTGTTACTTTCCACCTTTCTCCTCTAGTGCTCCTACACTCCCTATCTACTGCATGTGGGGGACAGTAAGAAACCCCATCATAAAGTCTGACCGGGATTAGTCAGGATGAAATACCTCAATGATTTCAAGTTTGTCTTGGATAGGCACGAGGTTATTCTACCTAAAACTTGCAGCCATGATCCCAGAAGAGGAGAACTGCCTCTTTTCTCCTCCCCTCCCTTCCTACATTCTCTAACTACCTTTGGGTATCATACAAGATTGTTATTCTGTTCAATCCCAGAATCTTCAGGTCCTGAGGCTGTCAGCAGGTGCAACCCCATTCAGCAATTCTGGTGGACCCCATGGCTGATGTTTCTCTATCACCCTAGATATGACACTTTCCTTCTAGTAACTTCATCAGTTCTCATCTTTGAATTTCCTCTGTTGCCACAGGACACCTCAGAGATGACCTAGGTCATTTTATGTGTGGTGGGGAGTGAGGTAACTTGTTCAAGGTCACAGAGTTTGTTGATGTGAGAGCCAGGTCATGGTTCTTAGTTCAATACTCTTTCCATCAAATCTCACCAGCTTTATCTTCCATATATATAGATCCCCAAACTGGTCTCAGAAATGTGGGAGAGAATTAACATATGCCAGGGGATTTACACATATTTACCTCATTGATTCATGCAGAATTTAAAGGAACCAGGATAAAATTTTGACAGGATATTTGTTGTTTTAGGTTCAAAGTATTTGTGTTAGGCTCTGGACTCTTTGGGAACTTTGAGTTTGATGTGCTTTGTCTCTGATGGCCAATGCGTTCTCGCATGGTCTGCAAGGTCTCTTATCTTCTTGAACTCACCACAGAATTTCTTCTACATTCTCCTTCTTCACATCCAGTGTCGGTGGCCTCCTGCTTTCTTGACTGCACTTTCTGGACATCCCAGGTCTTCACACCTTTTCTTCTTAAGCAAGTAACCCCCCAGTGATGGGCCTCATCTCATGTTTGGAGCCCGTCAGGTGTGTCAGAGAGACAGCCTAGTGTGCTTCTAGGAAAATACCCAGATATCCCTTACAGTTACCAGTCAACTCTTTCTGGAATTTTACTGATTACTCACCCACTTCGAGTTCTCACATGACCTCAGATCAGCCAGTATTGTTCTTTGTTTTCAGAAGAGAAGCTCCGGAGACATAGAAAGTGCTAGAAGAGCGTCAGGAGAGTGTGACTAGTTTTCCCACATGCTTCATCTCAAGCAGAATGGGATGTGAAGTGGGGAGGACCCAGGAGGAGAGCAGCACTGTGCTGTACACCAACACATCCTTCTCTTCTGAATGAGGCTGTTCTTCAGGTAGCCTTTGCAGATTTTCTGAAATTTGACATAATGGGATGCTGCGGTCACCCTAGTGTGAAAAGAAGAAGGGGTTTTTCAGCATGTCAGCTGCTCTGGTGGACATCGGCTTCAGACTTTTCCTCATGAAAGTGCCTTCCTAAGGGTTGGAAGAGTTAGGGTTAGGGTTAACATACCGTTTGACTCCTTTCCTCTGCCTTGCTGGTTCATCTATTATCCCTCCCTGCCCTCCACCTGATTCTATAGTTTACTTTCACCTGAAAGTGGCTGGATGACATGTTCTGTGATCGTTTTGTGTTCTGTAATAATTTTCAGCTGTGGATTTCAGTATGCCTCACAGTGACATTTTTCTCCAGGGTTTGAGAAGCAGAATTCATCTTGGCATGGGGGTTAAATGGAACTTCTATGTGTTGTTGGAATCATTTAAAAGAAGAGTGGTAGCCATCCTGTGTAGGAATGCCCTATATTGTTTTTTTTATTTTTTATTTTTTATTGGTGTATAGTAATTGTGCATGACAGTGAGATTCATAGTGATACATCCATATAAGCATGTAACATTATTTGGTTTGTTTCCTTCCCCATACCTACCCTTTCCCTTCCTTCATCTGTCCCCTGAACCCCTTCACTCTTCTACCAGTCTCTCTACTAATTTTTATACGTTCCCTTTTGTTTCCTTCTTTTCCCTCTAGCTTCTACCTATGAGAAAAAAACAAAATGAAAAAACATGTGACCCTTGATTTTCTGAGTCTGGATGATCTCACTTAACAAGATACTCTCCAGTTCCACTCATTTTCCTGCCAGTAACATAATTTTGTTCCCCTTTTTGAATTCCAAAAATTTCACACTGTGTACTTGTGAATGGTTCTGTGAGGGTTCAGGCAAACACTGGCCTAGCACAGATGCTGAAGGATGAGGTGAGTAGGTCCCTGGGGTGAGATGACAAAGATTTTCTCTCTCTGATGGCATCCAGCCTAAATTATTGAAATGGAAAGGCTGGGAGGGCTGGCTAACAGTCTTTCTCTTCAATCTTGCCTCTCACAGCTGCTCAGTAAATAGCAACAGTGAGGGAAAAATATGGATCCAGCCTTACCTCTCTGGAAACCATTTATTTAGTAGAAAGGATTCTAGAAAGAGGTAGTTTTTCTTCTCTTCATTTTACCTAACACATTTTCTCTTCCTGTTACATTGCAAGATCGATTTCTATCTTCAAAGTGCGTTCATGAGGATGAGGACTTTTCAGTGAAAGCATTACAAATCACCTGCAAACACCAGGCATCTTGGGAAGAAGCAAGGCTATTTCTGTAATGCTCATTTTTTCACGGAGAGCAGTACCACCTGCCATCTTTCTGTATTTCCGATTCACATTGTCCTTGTCTGTTTGAGGCTTGGGCATGTGAGTTCCAGATGAGCTTGTGCTGACTTTTAATTCATGTGGTTTGAGGAGAAGGCAAAATGACAGCTGAGTGACACAAAAGTGGCTGAAGGAGCCAAGTAGACGCAGCAGCCCTGATTCCAGTGAAATCTCCATCTTACGGAGTGCTGGCTTGTCAACTGTGAGACCACATTTCAAGTGATTTCACAGGTATTAGTTCATTGACTTCTCCCAGCATCCTGGGAAAGAGGCAGGGGAGGAAATAGTAAATGCACATGTCAGAAGAGGGAGCTGAGAGTTGACTGCTTTTATGACTTAGTCTTTGCCCAAAGCAGAGACAAGAGCTGGCATGAGGACTCTGGTCTTGTACTGTACCTGGAGGGTTGAAGGCCTGAGGAGACATTCTTAGAAGTCTATGCAAAGCTTCTTGGGTTGTTTAGCAAAGAACTTGGGTGGAATCAGAAAATTAACCTAAAATATCTGGACTATTAAGTGGCAATCAGTCTGGCTTTATATTAAATTTCTAACATGGGGTGTAACCTACTCTGGGTACTCAGTAAAAGCTTGTTAAAGTCATGAAATGCAATCATCTCCAAGCCCCAGGCTCTGAGCAAGTAGAGTTCTGCCTGCAGTACTGAATGCAGAGATATGAGAGGGCTTGCTTCAGAGCTACAGCCCAGAGACTTTAAAAGGGACCCAAGTGGCCACAGAAACTCTGGTGCAAAACGAACTCCAGGACCTCTACCTCTCACCCACCCTTTTGATCCCATAGATTCTCAGCTGACTTTACTTTTTTCTTTCATTGTCTATTTAGATTGTGGAAGCCCCCATGAGGAAAGGAAACTGATATGGCCACCAGACATTGTCATAACTTCCACCCATGGCCTACAACAGGCACAGCCTGAGATACATGTCTAAAGTACTTTAGATAAGAAATTGGAATTTTATTTTTTCTTGATGTCTCTCAGCCTTCTAATCTTATTGGTATCTATTTATCTATTATCTATCTATATCTATCTATCTATCTATCTATCTATCTATCTATCTATCTATCTATCTATCTATCTCTATTGTCTATCATCAGCCATCTACTTATTTTTGTGGTACTGGGGGTTGACTCAAGGGTTGTTCTATCCTCAGCCCTATTTTATTTTGAAAAAAGGTCTCACTAAGTTGCTGAGAGCCTTGCTAAGTTGCTGAGGCTGGCCACAAACCTGCTATCTTCTTGTCTCCACCTTCCCAGTCCTGGGATTACAGGCATGCAGCACCACACCTGGCTTCTTCTCATTGGCTTTTGACTCATTATTTTCTAACTTGGAATAGTTGTATGCTATGTTTTTCTGTTTTTCACCTGGCAATTCTTACTGACTGTTGTCCATCTAGGGGAGATATTATTTTGTAAGTCACGAATAGAAAAATTCAGAAAATAGGGGGCTTTGGAAAAAAATTGGGGTCACAATTTTCAGTTTACTGATGAGGAAACAGGCCCTGGAAAGATTTAGTGAATTGCATGAGTTCAGAGAGTTGGTGACTGAGTCGAGCACAGAACCCAGGTCTCTGACTCCTAGCTTAGAGGGCTTTCTTTGACTTTTTTTTTTTTGCGGTACTGGGGATTGAACTCAGGGGCATTCTACCTCCGAGTTATTCTTTATTTTGAAACCGAGTCTCACTAAATTGCGGAGTGCCTCACTAGATAGCTGAGGCTGGCCGCGAACCCGGATCCTCCGATCTCAACCTCCCGAATGCTGGGATTACAAGCGTGCGCCACCATGCCCGGCTCTTTCTTTGACTTTTTAAAGTGTGTGTGTGTGTGTGTGTGTGTGTGTGTGTGTGTGTGTGTTACTGGGGATTGAACCCAAGGGAATTCTACCTGTGAGCTACATCACTAGCCGTATTTTATTTTTTATCTTGAAACAGGGGCTCCGTAAGTTGCTGTGCACTGGCTTTGAACCTGTGCCTCCTGTCTCAGCTTCCCAAGTACTGGAATTACGGGCATTTGCCACTGACTGTGCCCACCTTAAAATTGTTTTTAATTGATAAATAAAATCACACATATTTATAACATGTAATATGGATTTTTAAAAATATGTATACATTATGGAATAGTTAAGTGGAGTTAATTAGTATGCATTTTGTCTCTTTTTTTGTGATGAGGAGACTTAAACTACTCTCTAAGTGATTTTCAAGAATACAATACATTGTTATTAACTATGGTTACCAGGTTGTACAACAGATCTATTTATTTAGTGTATTCCTTCTCCTCTCTTTTTTTTTTTTTTTTTTGACACTAGGTGTGGGAAGCATAGAAAACTTTTACTAAATTCTAAAGACTCAGAGAGCTGAGATGATTTCTCAAGGCCATTTGAGCCACTAGAAACTCAGCCAGTTTCTGTACTGCCCGTTGTGCATGTATAACCTTGGAGGTGATAGAGTTTGTTACTCCTGAGAAACTAAGTGTAAAAGTTTGTAGTCTGTGTTGCCTGCTTTTCCCTGTAAGGGGGTAGTTAGATAAAGTATAAATAACTCCAAGATTATAACAGAGAATTCTTCAGGGCCTGATTGTCTCCACCTGGTCTTGGGGAATTTTTGAGATAATGACTGTTTCTCGCGTACTCGAGGTCATCCTTGTTTTTCTAAGCCTTTAAAAAACCCTATCTTGACTGAATAAAGGGAAACATTTATTCTCCTTGCGAGGTTGTGTCTGTGTCTGTCTGTGGCGCCTGTCCTGTCTGTCTTTTGTAT